>JADRCD010208937.1:0-26724 GCA_019843815.1 Montemys delectorum
CTCCTTGAAAGGTACTGTATCCCCTATAATTGAAATCGTATGGCAAACGATTGCCTGAACTAGCTCTGCCAATGTAATTCTGTCCTGGTAACAACAACAGTGCCAAGTTGCACAAGCAGATAGCAATGTTTGGCAGTATCTGAACCTTTCACTGTTAATGGAACAACTGGAGCTGACTTTCATTTGGCATCCCACCAAGTAATGAATTCTTGTCATCCTTTCAGCAGTATATTTGCCTTTTATCTCAGATGTTTTCAGTGGTCATACATTAGAAACGTCCACAAGCAACACTTTTTGTGGAGCGGCAGGTGAATCTCTGCAATGCAGTTGAGTGCCCAGCCTATCTGCACGGTATGCTTGTTAACAGGGGAGTCTGTTTCAGCGTGTGTTAAAGAGAGACACTCAGTCTGAGTTTCATTCATCACTGTTTTGCAATCCAGGGTCACTTCTAGGTGGGGCTATGTACTGTCAACACAACAGGAATGAACAGTATTTATGATCTACATGATGGGATGAATTGGCCTTAGGACACTACCTTATTCACTCCACAAATATTATAAATATGTCCAAGGTACCATGCTCCATCATGAGGGACACAACCCTACTCTCTAGACTATCTGCCAATATTTAAATAAGGGACTCAGATATATGTGATAAAGAAATGAGTAAGGAAATGGTATGTAAGTGGGTGTTGGGTAATGGAATGTCATCGTGCAAAATGAAAAGGGAGGTGGCCATCTGACCAGCTATACCTTAGTGCTTTGTGAGTATCTGTATTTTGAACATGGTTAGAAACCAGACTGGACCTGCTCCTTGGAAGCTCTTTGCTCAACAAGATTTCTGGATATGAAATTCGGCAGAGGGTAGAAGTGTGGGCAGGAAGACAATCCAGAAGATAGCTCCAATTCACACCAGTGCTAAGAAACAGGTATGACCAAGACACAACAGGAGTACTAAGGAAATGTGTTGTTCTTAATCATAATGTTCATGCAACATAGCATGGAAAAAGCAAAGGAGGTTTCAAGTAGTAGAAACAAAATCCCTGGCTGGGTTGAGATGCTTGGTGTGGTGGAAGGTGGACAATGGTGTATGACTGTGCAGAGGGAAGACCATGAGGAGTCTAGAGTGTCACACTAACAGGAAGGAACCTTAGTTGTAGGCAATGGAGAGACACACGTTACCTAATGTGTCTTGAAAGTAAAAAAGAAGCCTAGTTTCTTACCGAGATGCTACTCTGGATAGTACTGTGTGACACTATTTGTGAGAAGATATGAACAAACATCTACTCCTCCCAGATATGGAACTGACTACAGATCAAGGTTTGATACCACAGAAGCCCAACTTAATGAACTAGTGATTTATATCAGGGTTAGGTATTTATAGGAATATGGGTGTAGGGTTGTTTACAAGAGCAGAAAAGATTCAAGGATGCTATATCACCAAGAACCCACCCCAGAATCATATACAGCTCAGAAAAGCTAGAAACCTGATGGTCATCCTACAATGTACAGGTAGCTCAAACAGTTGAAGGATGTTTCTTTCAGGTAGCTTAGCTGGTCTGAAAGTCTTCTAGACAGCCAGGCTAGTCTGAGCAAGTCTCTCAAATGTTTGGTTCTAGTCCTAGTTGGGGGCTCTAGTGAAACTGGGCAGTTTCAGGGATATCCTGAAGCTATTGAGTTGTTTATTTCCTGGGATTTAGAGCATCCCTGCAGGATGGAGTGTTTCACCATTCTTCACCACATCTTATTTCTTAAGGAGCTTTCTTCGGAGACTGAAGGTTTTATCTGAGAGGAAATAGCCACACAATAGATGCTTAGGAGACTGATGTTTCCTCAGATCAGATTTCACAAGAGGAACAAGTCAAAAAAGAGATGGAAAATGGGCAGAACCTGAAGCTGTCCACATGCACAGGACCAGGGAGGAAGGTGTATAACGTGAAGGTAGGACCAAAGACATCAACTTGGGAGTCGTCAGCTGATAGAAGAAAATGAGATAGTCGAAAAGAACATAGGAAGAAACAGCACTTTGTGTTGCCATAAAAAAAATTCAGATGTGGCTAGTTACTTGAAGAGATTCATCCCTGATGATCTTAACTTTCCTAATGATAAAGAAGACAAAGTATTGATTGAAGGACAGTAGAATGCAAATTGATGAGAATTGTCTGGATAACCAACAAAGAGAAATGACATTTTAGTATAATTTAGATTTCAGAAAAGGGGAAAGCAGTCTGTTCTGTTATTACCATGCAAAGCATCATTGTTTCTGGTAATTATCAATTAGTACTCTTAAAGTCTAACCCAAGGCCTCCTTCACTGAACACAAGACAACATAGCTTTTTTAAAGCTTGGTAGAGTCAAGGTCTCTGTGGTAATTAGTCTTAATTGTCAATTTTGACACAATCTAGACATGTCTGGGAAGAGAATCTCATTGGAGAATTGTCTACATCAGATTGGCCTGTGGGCACGGCTGTGAGGGATGTTCTTAAATGAGCTAATTGAGCTAGGAAGACCCACCCTCCATGTGGGTGGCACCATTTCATGGTCATGGCTCGGGACTAAATGGAAAAGAGAGGTAGCTGAACTCAAGCATGGGTGTGCCTTTGGTTTATACCAGATTGCAGATCTGATGTGAGAAGTTCCCCCAAACTTATGCTGCTGATCTCCCATACTGAGGTAGACTGGACTCTAGAGTCACAAGGGGAGATAAAGCCTATCTACTTTCCAGAATTGCTTCGGTCAGGTTATTTTGTCACCACAGCAGAACTAAGACAGTCTCTATAATCTCAAGAACCTTCAGCAGTGGCTTTCTCATTTCTTCTAATGCTTGAGTTCAGTTTCAAGTATTTTACTGAGGACTTTTGCCTCTACATTCTTTGGGGACATCAGTCTGTAATTTTCCTTTTCTGTCGTATCTTGGTTTAGAATTAGGATAATACTAGCTTTGTGAGATAAATTTAGAGATGGCCCTTCCTTTTTTATTTTATGGGAATAATTTCAGAAATACTAGTGTTAAGGCTTTTGGAAAGTGTGGTAGAATTCTGCCCCAAATCCTTCTAGACCAGGACTTGTTTTGGTGAGGAGATTTTGAATTTCTGGTTCAATTCATTGCTTGGTAGAGGTCTATTTACATTATTTATTTATCTTGGTTTAATTTTGGTAAGCCATATACACCTAGAAGTTCATCCATTTATTTTGTACTTTCTAGTTTAGTGGGATAGAAAGCATTAAGATCCGTCCTCATGAATTCCTGGATTTTGTTGGTATCTGTTCCAAAATTCGTCTCATCTCTAACTTTATTGATTGCAGCCTGTTCTTTCTTAATGTGACAAAGGGTTTGTAAATGTCATTTGACTTTTCAAAGAAAGAATTCTTTTTTCAGTCTTTCTTTGTACTGTCTTTTCTTTTTTCATTTCCCATGGAATTCCAGGTCCCAAATTCTCATCATCTCTGAGCAAGAGAGTTGCAAACTATCTCTAAGCTTAAGTCTTCACAAACAGACAGACACATACAACAGTTCTAGAAACCCATATTGTTCCTTTTTTTCTCATAATATTGAATATTTATTTAAAAATAAAGGATTTCCACAATGTGTCACGAACAGTTTGCAACACACAAAAGGCCCCAGGCTGTTAGGCCGTTATTGCTCTAGTTAGATCTGAGTCACCAGCAATTAGGGGTATTACACTATGGGAAATAGGTCTTTTCAAGAGGGCCTGACAGGAACTGAATGTCAGAACTAAGCAGATGAAGAGCCTGGTCACATGATATGTTTGCCTTCCTCACCAGATACTAGTGGTAGAATTGCTATTATGTTAGAGTGCACACATTTTTTTTTAACTTGTAAAAGAGTTGAAAACTACCATTATAATCCTAGTCCGCGGATAATCCCAGCTCCCTTCAATGGCTTCACTCAGAACAGTGAACCAAATGGACAGATCTACACAGGCTACTTCTTTTAATGAAGCATGGAAAAATGACCAAAAGGCAAACAACTGAGAGAAAAGGAAAGGCACCAAGGGTCTGGATATCCCAAAAGGGCTAATTATCCCTTGAAAGATAGTGAGGGCTGCCTTAATGTCCCTTACTTTCTAACAGCACAGTGGGGTCCCCCACACAGCCAGGGGAGGTCCCCACACAAGAGAGTGAGAATCTCAGCTCTCAGCCTTTGTGTCTGTTGAAAGCAGTCTCTGTTTTCTCTCAGTTACCTAGGTATTTAGAGGACCGGAGGGCTCTTTACTCGGTTACATGAATAGACTTTTTACTTACCAAAGTATTAATTTTGAAGGCATCTTTTTTTAATCATCTGTAATTCTGTTTGATCTAAAATGTCAAAAACCTAAAATAAAGAGATAACTAAAATGAAAAGCCAGAAAAGATGAAGCAAAGAAATATATCGCAAATCACATTAAAACTTTTAGCACAGAAAGATGTGCATGCTTATGTGAGGTAATTTCCTACCCTTTATACTCTGAGTATTTGCAGGACATATACAGTAAAGGGATCTCCCCCCACCTCTGTGTGTGTGTGTGTGTGTGTGTGTGTGTGTGTGTGTGTGTGTGTGTCCTCTGCAAACATTTCTCACCTAAGATGGTTTCTAAGCATCTTCTTTAAGTTCACAGTCTGCTTACAGGAGTCATTGCAAATCTACCATTTGGCCTCACAAAGCCTTCTACTTAAGCACATTTCTCAAGTAGGATTTTTGAGCTCATGTGAAAACATAACTAACTTGGGTATAAGATGGCTTTGGGTAGATAACCTGGGCTGTTGCCCCCCTTTCTCTCTGGCTGTCTTTTTCTCTCTCCTTCTTTCCTATTCCTATTCCTCTTTTCTCTTAACTTTCCCTGTGATCCTCCAGATCTTCTCTTTCTCCACCTCCTGTATCTGGTTAGAGGAAATAGTCTCACACTATCCAAACACTTTTTACAGTTCAATACTTGACATACTGAGCTATGGCAAACATCCTCCATCTATGTTAGTAACACCTACCCCAGGAAAGGGCCAGATCCTATATTGTGCAACATTTTTTTCCCCACTCAGAGCAAAGATATTTATAAATCAAATAGTATATCTGCATTTACATTTACATTTAAATAGAATAGTTGTGACTGTTCACAGCTTGGCCATGCAAAGTTGCTAAAACTGTGTGTGTGTGTGTGTGTGTGTGTGTGTGTGTGTGTGTGTATAGTTAAAAAACTGGGGATATGGCTTGATTAATAAAGCACTTACCATACAAGCACAAGAACTTAACTTCCATCCCCAGCCCTCACTTAAAAGCTGGATTGTGGCACACGGCTATAATTCTAATTCTGAGAATGGAGAGATGGGAAGATCCTTGAAGCTTGGTCAGTCTAGCAAAATCAGTAACTCCGAGTTCAATGAGAGATCCTGTCTCAAGACATAAGATAGATACCAGCAGCCAACAGACCTGGCCTTCTCTCAAAGCTGGTAAGTGAAGCTTCACTTCTGCAGTAAACAGCAGTCACCGGACAGGTGCTTAACCAGTCGGAGTGCTGGTCCTCACACGACCAACACTCACAGAAACCATAGAAGAGGAGGCAGAAAGAGTGTAAGAGACAAAAGGTGGGAAGGGCTGCTGTGTAAGGCTATCTTCTGGACATGACATGGCTCTCACCGTCATGAACCCACAGGGCTGTGCTTACCAGCATAAGATTTCCACATGATTGTGCCAGCCACAGTTCTAGCCCAGATGGGGTAGATGGTCTCAATCCCACCCCTTACTGAGGAGCAATTGACAGTGAATAATGGCTTAAGGAGGAAGGCTGATTCCTTTGAGGGTGTAGATTTCCTTTGTTCCAGTGAATGGCCTCACGCCCGTGCATATACTGACATTAACCGGACATCAGGGATACACCCCCGCCCCCACTCCTTACAAAACCGAGGCATGGAATTGGAAGGGAGGCATCTCGGGTAGATGTTGAACAGAAATAGTTGTGAGGGCGGGGATGTAACAGAGTATAGTAATTACTTTTTGTTGCTATGACAAAATACCGTGACCTGCGCAACTTATTTTGGCTCACAGTTCCAGCAGAGAAGGTCCATAACGGTGAGAGAAACAAGGCAGCCGGTAGCCACATTAGGAAGCTGAAAGGTAGAGCTTCATCTACACGCGAGGAGCAGAAAGACTGAACTGGAATTGGGGCCAGACCCACGACTCTCAGAGACTATCTCCAGTGATGTAGTTCCACCATCAAAGCCACATCTCCTAAAAGAGTTCATAACCTGCCAAAACAGCAACCTCCACTGGGGACCAAGTTTTCAGATACTCGAACCTGTGGGGGAACGTTTTCATCCGGACTACTTCAAGGGGTAGATGTGAACATATCCCATCATACACATGTATAAAAATGGTCAAAACAAGGGGGAAAGTTGACAAAGACACCTGACATTAACTGCCAGCTTCCTCATGCAGCACATGAGATGCCCAGGACCACACCCACACACCTAGGAATGGAAAAATCAAGGGTAATATCTTGTGTTCATTCTTTAAAGCACCCACTCTTTTTCACCTTTGAGTCTAACTTCAGCCCCCTCCTTTCTTCGAAATGCCCCATGGTTGAGAAGGAGTGCTAAGAAGATGAAAGCAAGCCCCTTCCAGCTAACTACTGAGACGCGCCCACACAGCCACCACAGCTCATGGAGGTGGAACTTCCCTAGGAGGTTGGCATTTGTTCCCTTGGAGTCTCCATCAAGGGCAAGGAGTCCGCCTACTGGCGCTCCCAGGTGTCGGCTGTGGGTTTGCCGATTAGGACGGTTTGGTTTATGTTTAGAGGGCGCTGCAGCCACTCCGGTGCCTCTCCAGCCCCTCTCCAGCCGGCTGAGACTGAAGGGATGCGCCCCGCAGCTACCGCTGTTTATCTCTGGCACCAGGACAAGCTTGACAGAAATGCAAACTCTCTGGCTTTCCTCCTGAGCTCTGCTTTCTCTCTTGATTGACTTCAAGTCACCTTGTCCATTGTGTTGTTGCTTAAGGAATGCGTCTCTCCAGGTTACCATTCTGCGAACGTCAACAACGTTTTGTTTTACTGAAGAAAAAAAAAAAAACAAAAGACAAAAAAACTCCACATTTCTAATACTTCGACTCCTTGGATCCCTTGAAGCTAGAGAGCTCCACGTGGCCTGAGACTACATAGGGAGATTTTACCCTCTCAAGGGTTCTGCCCACTTGTAAATGTGTGTGTGGTGTGTGTGTGTGTGTGTGTGTGTGTGTGCGCGCGCGCGCGTCCCCATCTATCCATCCATCTATCTGTCGTCTGTCTGTCATCTATCTGACTGCCTGACTGACTGACTGTCTTGGCTTATTAGATGTTGCAGTTGGTTGCCTAGAGCATGGTATAATATTGGCCCAGATTCTAGATTCACCCTTGAATGTAGTAAGAGAGTGAAGCGGGTTGCTCCCCAGTTACAGTACTAATATCTATCCCTGTGAACTTGGTTGGCAGTTATGTGCCTGTGATCTGATGGAGGGGAAGGAATCACAGACTTGAGTCGCATCTTTCTTCATTAGTGTCACCGTACCTGACATAGCTTACCACACCCCCTCCTTCTTTTCAAGACCCTGGGACTCTCTTGAATCCCCATGCATCACAGAGTAATCCCTATCCTTGGGCCTTTAGTGATAAAGCACCTGTGTTCTCTTCGCTCTTCTTCACCTCACTCTTCTCTGACAAGCCAATACTTGGCATTATGTAATTCTATCTTTATTGCTGGAAGGTTTTCCTCCTATGTGCATGCAGCAACTACTTCTGCAGTTATTTCTTCGAACAGAACAAAGGATGTAGCCTGTTAAGAGATAGCCTGTTCCTTGGACTGGAAAGAAGAAACCTACTATCTCAGGAAAACTCTCTTCCCCAATGTCCTTTTATATGAAGCAGGATAGAAGAAAACCAAGTAATTGTGAATTCAAAACCTGTCTTCCAAATCCAGCTATGTTGCTTACTTTGTTTTGTTGTTCCAACTAGACCTAGATTCCCTAAAGCCAAAGATGGGCCTTCTTTATACCTGTACCTCATAAAAGCTGGCAGAACGTGGTGCGCACAGTAGGCTCAGCCAATGTTGGCTCGGCATCTGTCCTTTTCAAGGAAAACCCACAGACTCCTGGAAGCACACTTCAAGGTATGCATCATTTAAGAGGAATGATTTTTATATGAGCTTCCAGAAAAATAAGCTGATCTCCCATGCTCACTGTGCAACCTAGGACACATTGGACGGGATCTGCCCTGCCTGTGGGCTCCCAGCCATAAGATTCTTGGGAATTGATATCTAGCTTATCCTCAGATCTCCAAGTCCCAGAGAGGGAGCTCATCCTGGTCATGGCTACTAGTCAGACCTTATTCCTAGACTCCTGCTAAGCCGTACGGAATCATCCTGCAAGTCAGAAGAACGCCCCTTCTTTTAACAACACCCATCCTGCAAGATAGATGGACACTTAACAGGGTAGTCAAAGCCATCTCTTCTTTATGGACTGGAGAGAAGGAAGAGCACATATGCATTGCAGTGTGCTTCCAGGAGGGTGTGGATTTATTTACCTTAGAACAACCAGGAGCTGAGCCAACGTTGGCTAAGCCTACTGTGCTCACTGCTTTCTGCCAGATTCTATGGAGTTCAAGAATAAAGAAGGCCCGGCTTTGGCTTTAGGGCACAAGGTCTAGTTGGAACACCAAAATAAATTAGGCAACATAGCTGAATTTGGTAGACTGGTT
Organism: Montemys delectorum; assembly: GCA_019843815.1. Lineage (NCBI taxonomy): Eukaryota > Metazoa > Chordata > Mammalia > Rodentia > Muridae > Montemys > Montemys delectorum. The sequence goes on from JADRCD010208937.1 coordinate 8,720, forward strand.
TTGAACATACCGTCACTTGGTTTTCTCCTTTCTTGCTTCATATAAAAAGGCATTAGGTAAGAGAGTTTTGAGAATATCTACCTGAGGTCGTAGGAGATTTCTTCTCTCCAGTCCATAAAGAAGAGATGGCTTTGATTAATGTGTTACATGTCCTGCTGTCTTGTAAGGTGGGTGCTGCAAAAAAGAGGGAGTGTTCTTCTGATTTGCAGGACGATGCGGTATGGCTTAGCAGGAGTCCAGGAATGAGGGCTGACTAGTAGCCATGACCAGGGCTAGTGAACTGAGCTGATAGCTAGCAGCTTTTATATTAGCTGAATCTCTACAGAGATTTTAAGGTTTACCTTAAGATAAATTCTGGTCTAGCAGCATACATACAAGTGCTGACACACACATACAAGAAATTTTGATGGGATATATATATATATATATATATATATATATATATATGTGGGGGTGGGTAGATAGATAGATAGATAGATAGATAGATAGATAGATAGGTGTCAGGACAAAGATTTCTACAAATAATTATGAATATTTACTCCAAAAATGTCAGAATGATGCTTTTGTCCCTTCCCTCATTTCCCCGTCCTTTCCTTCTCTTCCTCCTCTCTTCCTATATCTTTGTTTCTTTCTACATATGTATTACATTAGTGCCATTTAAAAACAGTTGGAAACAGTTGGGTACAGCCCAGACAGTGAAACAAGACATCTTGTGCTCTGCTCCAGAGATACTGTAATTATTTCTCCGCAGGGGCACTCGAAGCCCGGCAGTGGGAAAGCCTTTGGTCTCCTGCCTCCTCCCCTTCAGCATTGGGCATGATCTTTCCCACTTACTACTGGTCCTTAGAAAGAAAGAAGGTGAAAAAAGAAAGAGGGAAATGATATGGGCACTTGTAGGTGAAATAGATTTATATGATCATTAAAGATTGGAGCCAGAAAGGAACTTAGAGCCCCCTGAGCCATCAGCTTCTTCCCTTTCACAGGGAATATTTAACCCTGGAAATCTTCAGTGGTTTCCAATTCATTTCTTGGCTTAGAGAGGCAAAAATTATTTTTAGGACCAGTTTTGTCTCCTTTAATCCCAGACTTCAGAAGCCAGGAACAACCAGCTATAACTTTGTCGATCTTACACGCAGTGTGTCGCCGAGCATGGGGTAGATAGATCTCTTAGACAAGTGTGACCTCATAGGATTGACCCTCAAGTTGTATTATGTCACTAAATTCTTGATACAAAGATTGAATCACCACTCACTGGGTCTTTATCTCACGGAGTCCTAATTTATATGGTCCGATCGTTTCCAACTCATTGTGGTATGCAGTCCATACAGTAAAATTCCCTGCCTTAGAGTTCTGGGAACTCTAGAAGGAGTATTTTCAGAGATCAGGGAGCTTTTTTGTTTTGTTCTCATAGATTGTTGTTGTTTTCTGTTTTGTGTTTCCTTTTGGGGTTTGTTGTTGTCCTTGTTGTAGTTATGTTCTTTTTTCTTGTTGATAGAGGGTCTCACATATAGCTGGAGGTGATTCTGAACTTATGATCTTCCCAGAATTATGGGCACATGCTACCACACCCAGCCAGCTAGCAAATAGTTTTGGAAAGGCCTCAGAGGCTTGTGGTTTAATACACTCAACAGCATCACTGCCAGGTGTCGTCTTCTGTAGACAGTGGTGGTGGTTTCACATGGTCGACAGTCAAACAGCCAATGGTAAGGTTGACAAGCAAGTCAGGGACCTTTAGGTTTTAACTTCAGTTTTAATATTAATTTTTCAAAGAGAAGCAGACGGTATCTTATAGTCTCATCTCCCATTAGTTCAATGAACAAGCAAAGCTAACGTAAAGTCTAGACCTTGAAATCAGCAGAAAATGAAGACTCTCTGACAGTATAAGTGTAAGAGAAATGAATAAGACTTAAAGAAATTCCAGCCAAACACAGATTAGTACATTTCTTGACCTTGCACCAACTCATTCTGCTGCAGCCACACAATGCACTCTGTCTTCCACATTGATTCAATACTTGAATAAGGTAATGTTTTCTTCTGTCATGAATACTTTGAAATGGCTCCCATTCACAGTACACATTTTAGATTTGTCTTAAATTAAGTTGCTTAGGATTTTTTAAATGGGTTTCATCAGAGCCCCAAACGTAATTTCTAGCTTAAGGGCAGCCCTCTAAGCCCCACGTTGGCATTCACTGCTCCCTAGTACTCTGTATATTAAGTAGCAGCGAAGGTCCTCTTCAAACTCCTCTCAGAAAGTGTTTGTTAGCTGTGCATAGCCTTTGCCCTTCATGTTGCTTTAATGGATGCTCTAAAGCTGTGAGAAATTAAAGGTCACATGACTGAAAGTGTATATGGCAATTTGTCCAAATTAACTATTATTGTGGTCTGGTGGGTGAGGATGGGCCATCTGGCTCCGTTTCTCATGCAACATCTTTCCATTGAATTTCTGCCAGGCTTAATTATCCTTCATCCTAAAAGAGAAAATACATTTCTAGTAATCTTATGGATTAATTACCACAACATTTTAGTCTAATAAGACTTCTCTAACATAGCTCACCTATTTCCCCTGAAAAAGAACACAGATACAAATTAGCCCTGAATAATCCCGATTTTGGAACAGATTTAGAGCCACAGATAGTGAAGAACGTCACCATTCTGGGAAGCTGAGAGAAGATAGAAAGGACAATGGGTATTTAAATAGTCTTTGACATTTAGTCTCAAGAGGAATTACATGCATCTCCCCTATTTTTCTTCTATATACCTTTTTTTTTTTTAAAGATCTAGCATTGGATTCAGCGATTCATCATTAGTATCTCATCTCGGAGCTATAAATAAAGGTCAGGATTGTTCTTGACCATTGACAATTCTCCAACGTTAAAAACAAAGTAAAAGACACTAAGTGATTCATGTTTGTGTGTAAATTGAAATCAAAGATAATTACATCTGTTCTTTTAAGTCTCTACCCCTAGCTTTTCACTATTAAATTGTTATATGTAAAATTGCAAGCACATCCAAACTTGCCATTCGCACCAAATGACTGGATAGGATTCTATCATAAAACTTACCACAGATATCCACGGCCATAACTAAATTGCCTGGGGCCAGACAAAAATGAAGGAGGAGCAAAGACTTCAGTCTCCATGACACATGCTTTTGCTAGGAACCACAGCATATTCTATATCCTGTCATCATTTATGACAATACAATTTGCAAATTAGTTGTTTTAATTTGGGATGGTTTCTGTTGTTGTTTTTGCTTTATTTGTTGAATCTTTTTTTTTTTTTTTTGACAAAATTCTATGACCAAAAAAATTGAGACAAAATTAAGCTTTTTAGCTTTGTGAACTTAGCTTTTGTGAACAGAGCATGGTCTAATTTAATGGGGCTTCGAGATCTAACTGTACAACTCCCTGGGGCTTATCAAAGCAAGGTAACTTGCCTGGACTGTTTCTTATCTTCAATCTAAGCCCAGACAGATGACTGGAGACAGATTAAAGCAAACACAGTGTCCCTCCTCTGTCCCTCAAAGACAGGGACATGAAGGAAAACTGCTTCCATTTTTAATATCTCTTCGGATTTCCACAAATACAGAGCTTTTCCTCATAGGCTAAGTACTTTGTCTTAAAGTAGCTACTAGACCAAAACAAAAGCTTTAATTAAGGCTGACAGCAGGATGCTAAAAAAGATTGGGCTGCAGTGTTTATGTAAACAGGAAATGCACTCGAAATAGGCCTCTCCTCCCTAGCTTTCCAATTACTCACGGAAGGTTTCATTGAAACCCATCTTTGCCTTTGAATGCTTGCTGAGGGCTGCGTGTCTAGAGATAATGGCATAGTGTTGCCAAATGATTAAGTATAAAAAGGTTAGACAGAAATAACTACCTCACAATCTAAGGTTTTTACCCGGACTTGTACAATCTTTGTTATTTTAAAAATGAGGAAAAGGTTAAAGAGACTAAAGAAAGAAAATCCATATTTGCTACAGCTTGGGAGACTTTTGAGGCATTTTGTGTTACCTTACTGCCTCACAGGGGAGAAAAGGTAAGACATTTAGTCAGTCTCAACAGTCAGACCCCAGATCTCTTCTGCATATAAAGATGGGGAGTAAATAGACAGAGATAGGTGGGAAGATAGATTTGATAGACAGACAGATAGATAGGTAGATAGATAGATGATAGATAGATAGATAGATAGATAGATAGATAGATAGATAGATAGATAGAAGATAGATGGATGGATGGATGGAGAGAGAGAGAGAGAGAGAGAGAGAGAGAGAGAGAGGTAGAGTAGATAAATAATAGATATATAGAGGTAGGTGGGTAGGTTTGATTAATTGATTGGATTGATAGAGGTGGGTAGGATGGATAGATAGATAGATAGATAGATAGAGGTAGACATATAAGTAGACAGACAGACAGACAGATAACATTTACTGCTATACAGCAGCTGGGTGGAATTGATCAACTCAGGCATGTCCCATATCAAATCACTGCATTGTCAAAATATCCTGATGGTAAACCAAATTGCTCCACTTTCCTTCACATGTTTAAATAGTTTATTGAAGCCGAAGCAGCATTGATAGAAGATGAGTCTCATGTTAATTGTGAGATTACACAACCTCTGTTTGGAATGCCCAGCATGCCTTCTCAGCTCTCCTAATCCTCTCTGGAATACATCCATGATGAGAATCCAATACTAAATAACATTCAGATTCAAAATGTTTTATGGGAAAGGAAATATTAACTACTAAAGTAAGATGGACTAAAACATATTACTGATGTTGACCGTGGCCAAAATTCTCAAATACATAAAAATCAGTCATAAAATACCAAGGTCTCAGTAACCAAAAGTTTGACTAAGACTGTTTTTCATTTGTCCAATATGTACTTATTTCTTCCAAAAGTATTATTATTTATTTTGGGAGAATCAAGCAAATAAAACTTTATTTTCTGAAGGAAGGCAGGCAGGCAGGCTGTTGAAGTGACCAAGCAGGTAAAGGCACATGCTGCCAAGCCTGACCATCTCATTTCTATCCCCGGACCTACATGGTAAAAGAGAAGAGTTGACCCCACAAGTTACAAGTTGTCTTCTGCCTTCAAGTTTATGCTATGGTATGTATACTCTCTGTCCCTCTCCCTCTCCCTCTCCCTCCCCTTCCCCTTCCATTTCTTCCTCCCTCCATATCTCTATTTCTCTCTCTAAATAATTAGATAAATGTAAAAAATTCCAACATAGAAAAGCTCAATCTATCATTCATGGGACGAGACAACGACATACATAGCTGTTTCCAAGAATCCTGTCTGATGAAGTGTGAGGTATGACGCATCTAGAAACTTGTATTTGGTTTTTGAATTCCAGAGATGTTTATTAAATATCAGTCTCTCGAAACTGCCAAGACAATATTAAGGACTCTTAAGTGGGGTAGGGAGCAGAGACCCACGGATTTCTCTCTACTCTTGGATTATAGCTGAATTACAGGCCTGGGATGGCAGTCGATAGGGATGGCTGTCCATTTCTTTTGGATTTGTGAAGGACTGTGGAGGCAGATAACCTGACAATGCCCTATCCAGGCTTCAGAGTCTTGCTCAAAGCGTTATCTTTGTGCACCACTTAAAGCCTGTTTTTTACATTCATGAAACTGTTGTGTTGTTAACACCACACTGTCTCCATGTAGACGCCAATGGCCAAGAGAAACGGGATTACTGTTTTTCACCAGAGAACAGTGCCACCACATTGACCAGATAGATAAGAAGTCATGAATGGCTATTAATGTCATATCAGAATGACCAAAAAAGTTCTGTGGACCAAATTGGACAATTCAGTTACGTAGGGACTGCTTATGTTGCTTGTGTTCTCTGGCCACCAAGGGACCTGATAGCCGGTGAAAATACCTACGAAAACTCAAAATGCAACTCAGCACATCTACATCTAAGAAATGACAGTTCAGGCTAGGGAAGTAGTGTGCTTGCCTACCGCCTACAAGACCCAGGATTTTCTGCCCTTCACTGAAAAATAGAGGGAGGGAGGGAGGGAGAGATGATAGTTCAAAGACTGTACTTTTGTAAAGCATTTTCAAGGTCACAAATGACATTCATCAATAATGAGAGGACAGGAGAGTTTTAAATTATTCTGATTTAGGGACACACACGGTGCTTAATCCAATAAGCCGTGTAAATTTGGGCAAGCTGGTTCTTAGCCTGTGGGTTCTTAAACCAGAAAATCCGACCAGGGAGCTCCCTGTTCTCTATTTCATCATTTATTTTGCGTGTGTGTGTGTGTGTGTGTGTGTGTGTGTGTGTGTGTGTGTGTGAATTCCAATGAGTCATATAGGTGTGCCCCCTGGAGGCAAGAAGTGGGAGTAGGATCCTTTGGAGATGGAGTTACAGGGTATTGTAAGTATCCTGGTGTGGGTACTGGGAATCAAACTCTGGTCCTCTGGAAGAACAGCACGTGGTTTAACCTCTGCTCTATCTCTCCAAGTGCCCTGTCCTTTAGTTTTCAGTTGAACAGCATCAAAAGACAAATAGGCAATGACTTTCAAGTGGGCAATGTGTGATCAGCCAGGAAGGGCAGCTCTCCCTGTGTATGTGATTAGAACTCCCAGGAAGTCTCTGATGCCTGGCTCTCACACTTTCTAATGCTATCCACACCAGCAGAGAATGAACATAGCATTTATAAAAACATCCCATAATCGCCATTTACTGGCTCAGGGCGCAAGAAATGAATTGCTGGCTGGTGTTAGCAAAACATCAAAGTCCTTTCTTAGAAAGCTGTTCCGTTTCCCGCCTGTTTGGTGTGCACAAAATCAGTGAACCTAATAAAGTAAGGCTTGGTCAGAAGAGCAACAAAGTTCCTGGTGTTCTTTATGAGTGGGCAGCCGCCATAGAAGAGATCAAAGCCAGCCTCGGTGGGGTCTGGACATCTGTTTTCTTTTTACCCAGAGTGTTATTTGGTTAGTTGTTTGACAACATCAAAGCTTCTGGCCATTACTCTTTAGGTCCACATGGGACCAAATTCATTTTACTAATCCGTCTGGTCTAAGATGGAAGGAAATGTTTTCCATTAGCTGCAGGTCACCAATTGGAGTGAAGTGAAGACTCTGGGAGGCTAATGCATGTTTTCTTTATCGACCTTGGATGTAAAGAAGCACCTTAGTTTACTACAGTGAAGACATGTCACATACAACATGCAACCAAGGAAGACAGGCCCTCCCCTCCACCTCTTCTTTCCCCTCTCCTCCCTTCACCTTTATCGAGTTATCATTTCCATAATGCCCTAGTCACCCATTTTAAACATACAATTCAATAGCCTTTAATAGAACTGAATTGCACACGTTTAATATTTTCTATAACCTAAGATAGCATCTTAGTCCCCTATGAGCATACTCCATTGCACGTATAACCTGCTCCTAGACAGCTGTTGACCTGCTGTCCATCTTGGAATGTTCAGACCATGCCATATAAGTGGAATCATAACCTACCAAGGCCTCTTTGACTGCCTTTCATTGTTGATACAGTATTTTCAAAGTTCATAACAATGCAGCATTTGTCAATATTTTATTACTTTATATTGCCACAAAATATTCCACTATATGTGTGTGCCACCTACCATATTTATCCTTGTATCAATTAAGGGACATTTGTGTTGTTTCATAGTAGGTGTCATTATGAGCAGTGTTGCCTTATGTATTTGCATATAGGTAAATATGTGAAAGTACATCTTTTTTGTTCTAGGATATATGCCAGAATTCCTAGGTCATGTATGTGAACTCTGCCCTTAACCTTTTGAGAGACTGCCAAACCATTTTCCCAAACAGCAATTGAATTTTCCATTCTCCTCAGTAGCATATAAGACTTCAAATTCCCCCACATCCTCATGAGCATTCATTACTGTCTGCTTTTTTGTTATTAGCTAGCCTAATAGATGTGCAACCAGCTGTTTGTGGTTGTGATTTGCAATTGCCCATTCTGTATGCATGGATGATAATGTTGAACATGTTTGTGTGTGTGTGTGTGTGTGTGTGTGTGTGTGTGTTGACCATTCGTATTTGTAAGCATTTCCTGAAGAAATGCCTGTCCCTGTCCTTTGTGCATTTTAAACTGATGTAGGTGTCATGTTATTATTGTGTTATTGTCTTAGTCAGGGTTTCTATTCCTGCACAAACTTCATGACCACGAAGCAAGTTGGGGAGGAAAGGGTTTATTTAGCTTACTACTACATTGCTGTTTATCACAAAGGAAGTCAGGACTGGAACTCAAGCAGGTCAGGAAGCAGGAGCTGATGCAGAGGCCATGGTGTGATGTTCCTTACTAGCTTGCTTCCCCTGGCTTGCTCAGCCTGCTCTCTTATAGAACCCAAGACTTCCAGCCCAGGGATGGCACCATCCACAAGGGGCCCTACCCCCTTGATCACTAATTGAGAAAATGCCCCACAGCTGGATCTCATGGAGGCACTTCCCCAACTGAAGCTCCCTTCTCTGTGATAACTCCAGCCTGTGTCAAGTTGACACACAAAACCAGCCAGTACAATTGACCCCTTCTTAACTTAACACACAAACACATCACTATTAAGCTTCAACCCTTATGTTCTTATTCATCCCCAAGATCTAAAGTCCCACAGTCTTTACATATTAAAAGTTCAATCAATTTAAAATGTCCAATATCTTTTAAAATCCAAAGTCTCTTAACTGTGGGCTCCACTAAAATACATTCTTCCTTCAGGAAGGAAAAATATCAGGGCACAGTCACAATCAAAAGCAAAACCAATGTCTGAGATCCAACTCACGATCTTCTGGGCACCTCTAAGGGCTTTGGTCACTTTTCCAGCTCTGCCTTTTGTAGCACACACCTTGTCTTCTAGGCTCCAGATGCCTGTACTCCACTGCTGCTGCAGTCCTTGGTGGTCATTGCATGGTACTGACATTTCCAAAACACTGCTTTCATCCACTGTAACTAGGCTTCACCAATAGCCTCTCATAGGCTCTCTTCATGGCTCCAAGCCTCAATTCCTTTGCATGACCCCTTCAGTCCTGGGCCATCAATTGCAACTGAGGCTGCACCTTCACCAATGGCCTCCCATGGCCTCTCACTGTGCCGAGCCTCAGCTGTTCTTCATGACCCCTTCATGCCTTCAAAGTCAGTACCACATGGGTGACTTTTACACATTACCAAGTCCTGCTGCAGCACAAGGTACAACCTTGGCTATCTCTACAGCCTTTTTGCTCTCAAAAAAACACTTCCCAGAAGTTGTCACCTCAATGATGCTGGTCTCTTCTTAATCACCGCTAATTTCTTAGCTCCAGCTAACCAGCATCAATAGTCCCAGTAATGCAAAGTTTTCACTTTAGTAGTTCTGGTATCTTATCAATCATAGCTGATACTTCAGCCCCAGCTAACCAGAACCAAAGAATCTTCACAATCAAAACAACTTGGCCCTGATAAGAGTCTTTAATCTTCCCTCTGAAATTTCACAAGCCAGGCCTCCATCTCTGCACTGTTCTCAACATGATCTCCCAAGCTCCCACAGAACATCCCACAGAGGTCTTAACAAACTCTTGTGGCTCTTCGAGCTCAAAGTTCCAAAGTCCTTCCACAGTCCTCCCCAAAACATGGTCAGGTTGTCACAGGAATACCCCACTATGTTGGTACCAATTTGTCTTAGTCAGGGTTTCTATTCCTGCACAAACATCATGACCAAGAAGCAAGTTGGGAAGAAAAGAGTTTATTTAGCTTACTTCCACATTGCTATTTATCACAAAGGAAGTCAGGACTGGAACTCAAGCAGGTCAGGAAGCAGGAGCTGATGCAAAGGCCATGGAGTGATGTTCCTTACTGGCTTGCTTCCCCTGGCTTGTTCAGCCCATATCTTCTAGAACCCAAGACTTCCAGCCCAGGGTTGGCACCACCCACAAGGGGCCCTACCCCCTTGATCACTAATTGAGAAAATGCCCCACAGCTGGATCTCATGGAGGCACTTCCTCAACTGAAGCTCCCTTCTCTGTGATAACTCCAGCCTGTGTCAAGTTGACACACAAAACCATCCAGTACAGTTATGAATTCTCCATATATTCTAGATGTAAGTACTCTCTCAAGTATATGATTTTCAAATTTTCTCTAATTCTATTTAATTTCTCTAATTCTGTTCCATGGTAATTGTCTATTTCCTGATTTGAAGAACCATGACTTCTTTTAAAAGAAGTCATGAGGTACAATAAAGAGCATAGAGCATTTTTCAAAACCTCATTGGTACTAAATATACAACCTTCCAACAGAACTCTAAGAATACAAGAATAAGAACCTAGAGAATATAGTCATTAGAGTTTCTTCAGTCTTGTTTCAGCAATATTGTTATTTGCATATGCATATATATACATATACATACATATGCTTATATATACATATATTTGAAAACACACACACATACACACACGTGTGTGTATGTATATATGTGAATGAAGGGATGGAAACATTCAGTATAGCAGTTTGTTGTCTGAACGTTAGTTTTGGTGCACACACCGGCTATATAAATACCAACATATTCAACTCAAAATTTACTAAATAAAGTACAAACGTCATGAATTTGTAATATCAAATGATTGTCTTATGATTTGTCCATTTGTACATGAATCCTAAAGTTAAAGTAATGAAAAGTAAGAGATTTGCCACAAGAATTCAGCTCTGACAAACTGTCTGCACCAAGCATCTCAAAGCCTTCATTCATCTCCTGTCACGTTTTACCTTTGTGAGAGTCTGTCTCCAAGAAGTGACACTGATGTTGGGAAGTTCAGCATTACATTAACACCTACATCTTGAGTTTCTAATCTAACAACGGTGCATTTGAGAAGGCAGTCCTGCTTCCTACAGCTAATCTACTGTGTGAACCCTGGCAAACACAAGGTCCTCTCAGCCCAGACCCACCATTGAGAAATCTATCAAGTTTCCAAATCATGGTCTCTTGGGTGTATAGGATTTTCCTGACTGATCATTGAGATTACCTGCAATTGGAATTAAATAACTGGTGGGACATAGGAAACAATACATTTTAATTAATCAGATCGCTCTGAACAGAGACTTCAGAATACATTCAGTGCTCCATCCCACCGCTTATTCTCGTCTGTAGTGTACACAGGGAAGTAATAGCCATTTCACATTTGTGCTCTAGGTTTTTGTCAAGGCTGCTCATGAAGTTTAGCCTCCTCATATTAGTTTCTGTGATTCTGGTTCGTGTCATTCTGACAACTTTGAATCAAATCACTTGATAAAAACACAGAACCAATTAAATCTTTTGATACAGCAAAGTAGACCATAATCTTTCTTGGATCAAAACCTGAGTGTGTACAGAGCTCCCAGTGACTCAGAGTCAATATGAGTAACACACACACACACACACACACACAGACAGACAGACAGACAGAGGGAGAGACAGAGACAGAGACACAGAGAGAGACAGAGAGACAGACAGAGACAAAGAGACAAAGGCAGAGAGAGAATCAGACAGACAGACAGACAGACAGACAGACAGCCATCCCTGTATAGAGAGTATTACTTTCTGAATACTAAAAATTCAGTTCATATCTGCAGATAATGGAGTTTAAAGCAGTATAAACCATTATGGAAATGTTGGACCTGCAAGTCTGATACATTATACCCATCAGAAGATGCCATTAGCATCTCCCCCACAAGCCCTGGAAAGGAAAGTTCTGCTTTCACATCTCAGCTCTAAATCTGATCATGCATATGGCCAATACTCAAGCCTGGGAAAGCATAGGTGCTTGCGCAGTCACTGTTTAGTCCGTCTACCAGCATTCATTGGTAACATTAATTGGAAGCACATGACAAGTTTATATAAGGTGCTATGTCATCATGTGTTGCCCTTCACCATACAACATTCGTTTATGCTATTTCTGGAAGGATTGTACAGAATATCCTTTATTCAGAAACGGCGTGTGAAAGTACTTTGAGTTTTCAACAGAAAATTCAAAATGCAAGTCTGTACTACATTAATCAGAAACTTATATCTAAACGAATTAACTGGTGTTCAAACCAACAAGCCACAAATGAAAACCCAACACCTATCTGTATGCAGAGAGGAAAACTTGGACTTGTTTGCCAAAAATAGATTCTTGCCTATAGACACATCAATCCCAGTAGCCCAGGTGTTTTTTTGGACTTACTTGTTACTCAAGGCAGAAACCCTTGAGTATGGAGAAGTGGCTAAGTTATTTGCTCTTGCTGGTTGTAGGTGCCAGCCTGCTTTTCACATTCTTTCCCAAACTCTAGCCAACCTCTTGATTTTGCTGGGAAACCTCTAAATGCAAGAGTGATAATGGAGATTGGAGTAGCGTTTGAAAAAAGTGGGGGGGGGGGGGGGGAAAGGAAGCCTTTTGAAGGTGTGCTGCGGCCACTTCAACAATCTAAGGGAAGCTTACACTCACTCAAGAGTCACACTCAAAAAAGGCAGAGGCCCCGCCTTGCCAGAATATCAGCTCTCGAAGTGATTCTGCACTGGAGTGCAGAAGGAGCAGACATTTCCGCCTTACACAACAGCCTTTAACTGGTTAAGACGAAGAGCCGGCCTCTCCAAGAATTCTCAACTGTCTTTCATTTCCTGGTGTAGCTAGGGGAACTCAGGGAACAGAAATCGCAGAGAGTAAAGAGCTGAACCCCTCATCGAAGAGTCCCATTAGTAAGTGTCTAGAAAATTTCCAAAGAAGTTTCCAACTCTAAATATTTTGTTTGTTTGTTTTGCTTTCTTCCATGGCTTAATGCCACAGGCTGGGCTAACTTTGGCCATGGCCCCATGGCCCCATGTTTCAAACGACGTAGCAGCACGGGAGCTAGAAACCACATGAGCTTGAAACCACGTGAGCTTGTACTCCTGCTGATCAGCTGGCCCTAACACTTGCTGGGCTGTGCGTGCTTGCCCTGACAGGAGAGGGAAAATGGCTGAAAAGGACGCGCCTTCTTAAGGAAGGAAGCAGGCAGAGCAGGAAGAACAACCCAGAACCTTCCCAAAATAGAGTTCACCTTTGACCGGCTCTTCAAGTTTCCTGCTTTGAGCCCAAGTTCTGGTGCGCCAGAAGATACGTGTACAAGCCCATTTAAGCCTGTCCTTGCCCGTACACTCTAATCTTTTTCTGAATTGGATGTCCTTGTCCTTTGTGGATGTCAGATATACCCAAATCGACACCATTTGTTCTCTCATTTGCTAGAAGACTCTATCTACTTCTAGCTAAGAATCAAAACATGAATGAAGTCTCACTGCCAGTTTATTTCAGGGAGATGGTCTTCTAAGACACAGGACTGAACAGGAACCTTATGGAAAACAGATTCTGTATAGTTCAAGTTTCAAACGACTAGTATCTCCAACTTTAGATCGCAAACTATTTTAATTTATGTTCCTTCCCTTGAAGGATCCCACCAGCCATGCCAGGATATAGGAGTGACAATTTTTCTGTTCACTTTTGTCCAAGTAATCTTTTGTAATAATAAGATCTCAATTTCTTTTTTTTGCCCAACAGATTGTTTGTATGTTAAATACTTTTTTGTTTTATTGTATGCCTTCAATAGGTGTAATAATTCCAAAATCCAAAATAATACCAAAATAGGTTAATTTTAGTGGTCTAAGGTAAATGGTTATGCGAAGAAATAGCTTTTGCACATACTTCTAGTGTATTTTTGTTTTTATTAGGGTTGGTTTCAGACATTCCTTGCATTTTTTTGGAAATCTTTTGATTTGCTCCTGCTTTAATGTGTCATGTAAAACTCTCTACCTTTTACTGAGGCGTATTAACCACTGGGAAAAAATTAAAAGCAGTAGGAATAGTTGAAGCCAGTTTTAAAGACCTGAAAGCTAAAGTAAAACTTTCAGGTTATAAAATCTCTATTTTCAGATATGTATAGTGCTAACAGACCAATAAAACGTAGCATTCATTGTTTATTGGACAACGCCGTTCCAATGGTTTTACACAACCAATTCATTCTTTTATTACATTTCTTGTAGGAGAAAATTAGTATTAATAGATACTTCTATACTAATCGATATTCAAAGTTCATTTTGAGATTAAGTTGAAATGGAGTTAATTGTATGTGTTCTCTTTTTGCCATAGTTGAGGAATATTATTGGTAGTCTAGTGTTCTGTGATTGTAATCCCCTTCAAAATAAGAGTACAAGGAATGATCAAAAACAAACATCACAGTGCCTGGACAGATGGCTTAGACATTAAGAACAGGTACTATTGTTGCAAGGGAGCAGGGTTTGCTTCCCATCACCTGCTGAGCAGCGCACTTCATTCACATGTGTATATACTCACACAGACAGGTACAGATAATCAAAAAGAAATCTTTATAATATCACAGAAAATAATTAGTGTTATTTAAAGTGAGTGTTCTGTTTGTTAAAGACAGCACCAATTGATTATATACAGTGATGCTGTGCAAGGTATGAAGTACCAACTTTCAGACTTTCAGGAGGGGCAGAGGAGGCTCTAGTTTGATGGTTTAATAGAACATCTTTACATCGTTTACTTGCCATCTAGTATAGATCTGTATATCACCTCTCTATCTACTGACTATATATCTATCATCTATTTATGTGTATGTTTAAATGTTTCAATTATCCACGTAAAACTCTATAGTGTCATTTCCCTTTTTTGCAGAGGAAGAAAGTGAGGCAGAAATCATCAAGGATATGATGGAAGCTCTCATAAATTAGTCATTGATAGGACTTCAATTTTTGGACTTCAACTGTTAGATTATAGATCCAAAGTTTCTTATTGTTGTAGGAAAGTAAGAGCTAGTACCCTGAAAACAGACAAAAAGTTCAAAATCCCATCAGAGTAGGGATGATGGCGGTTGAGAAATCATGCGGTGCCGCTTAAATCTGAGAGACAGATTTGAAATTTTAGCAAACATAGTTTGGAACTTCTAACTAAACAATTGGATGCCAACACCCCAGGGCAAATTCAAAGGCAAAATGTTTAATACGTTACTTTTAAACTTTTAGAGTTGTGTCAAACCTAAATAAAATACTGTCTATTATCAGACTGAATCCTAAACTGACATGCAGACTTCCTGACTTAAGCACTTTAAATATAGCTCAAAACCTACTAACAGAATAGTATACACTAGAATAATCTAGAACACAGAGTATATAGAAAATAATCTATACTTCTAAACATCTTAGGTTAAACTTTCCTATCATAATTGGAAAGAATTTAAGGTACAGGTCTATCCTCTTTTTATTTCATGATAGCAAGACTAGATAGTTTTTATACGTTTCTTGATGTTCTCTATTTACATAACATATTGTACTGCATTGTACCACAAACACAAAAGTTTTCCACACCATTAACTGATGAAAATAATGCCGAGGCCATCTTGGATATCACAGTTACACCTTTGTTCTCATAGAAGAGGTAAGTTGAACTTCTCTCAGCCGTGCTGGCCTTGACCTTACAACGCAGAACCATTGAAAGCCATCTCTTCCCGTTGAGTTAAATGGATCTCAGAGTCAGAATCCTGGTTGTCAGCCAGACTGTGACGCTTTTCTGAAACCTAGACATATTTATTTGGGAGCCATAGGAGGTGACGATCTGCCACAGTTGTGTCTGACTGGAAGATGGTGGTACATTTGCTTAGTTCATGAGGAAGACCTGTGAAAGGAAGTACAACCTTAGTGTGAGACTGGGAAATCCCAAGGAGTGTAAAGTAGCTAAGGACTGAAGACTTGAAAGATGGTATTCTAGGTAAAGTCCAAAATATAATCACCGAGCACTCTCTTATGTGGGGCTGCACTTCATCACTCCACTAGCAGTCTGTCTTGCGGACAGGTCCCTCTGTGACTGTCTGTCAGTGGGCCTCTTCTGCAGGGAGTGTGTATGTGCACGAGCGTGTGCGCACACATACACACACACACACACACACACAGAGAGAGAGAGAGAGAGAGAGAGAGAGAGAGAGAGAGAAGGCTATTATCTCCATGTGAATAATCCTTATTTCAAACTGACCTGAAAGTTGTACTTTACTGCTATAATAAATCAAAAGTAAGCTGCACATATGTAGTTCTTGTAGTAATGATGAATGGATTCTCCTTGGAAACAGAAAAAATAAATGTACTGTGTAAGTCCCTGTGTTTCTTCTCCACAAGGATTCAGTATTTGCAAATCATATGTTACTTTTTTTGAAAACTAAGGATGAAGTGATCGAATTAATATGTACCTTAAAGTCACAGGGGGAAATAAATATTTTATGGTAGTATTCAAAGAATATAATATTCCACTTTATATGTTGCTGAAATTAGCTGAAATGGTTTGGGAATGTTTGGTCTCCTGTGAAGATTACTGTGTACTTTAATTAATTATTCCAAGATCAATATTATAAAGATACTCCTCAGCTGTCCTCCCTGGTCACACCATTCTGCTCTGCTTTCATCTTTTCCGGGGTTGGGGGGGGGTCACCTTTACCTTTGACCATGAGGCTCAGCTCTGCATGTGGTTTGAGCCCCTCCCGTGTCCTCCTCTTTCTATGAACCAATGCATATAGTATAAATGTCACCATTTCATCCACTTTAAAAACTGCACTTGAGAACATTTACTATACCGACAATGTTTCAAACTTTAAGCAGTATCTACTTCCAGAATAATGTCACCCTTCCTGGATAGGATCAGTATACAAAGTATAAATATATGGAACTTTCAGAGAGTAAAAAAAAAAAAATACTATTTAAAAAAAGAAAATGATGTTTTCATCCTTCCAGAAGAATGTCCTTATGCCTGAGACATTACCTTCTATAACTTCCTCTTCCATTCCTGGAGACCTTTCATTTGTTCTCTGTCTCTAGAAAAATCTATTTCAGAAATTTCTCAGAAGCAAAACCAATAGCACACGCCTTTTGTGTCTAACTTCTCGGAGGGTGGAAAAAGAGACAGGGTCTCCCTCTACGTCCCTGTCTGGCCTAGAACTTTCTACGTAGAGCAAGCTGGCCTGGAACTCAAAGATCTCCTGCCTTAACCTCCAGGCCAAGAACTGAGATTAAAGGCATGCACCCCCACCCCCACCTTCATTTTGAGAACGGATAGTGGTCAATAGTTTGGATGGACATTTATCCATCCATTCATTAGTCCATCTGAGGGTGCCTAAAATGTTTCTACTTTTTGAAGAAATGTTTCTACTTCTTCTATTGTGAAGAGTTCTGATATGAAAACTTTATGCAAGTTTTTATTTGAATACTCATTTCCACTGTGTGTGGTGTGTGTGTGTGTGTGTGTGTGTGTGTGTGTGTGTTTAAGTGAGTTAGTGCTAGCTATGTCTGTAACCATGCCCAACTGCTCTTCAAGACTCTTCATACAGCTTGGAGGCTCCATCACAGAGCAGTACCACCTCCCTCTGCAGCAGTTATTTTCCCCTTGAGGGGGGGCCTGGTAAATCCTGTTCAGTGACATAAGTTTCCTCAGCCTTGTAAGTTTTCCTGAGTCTGTTGAGCATCCTTCCTTCCTCTGGGTGGGTGGGGAATATGGGATGTTTCAATTCTGAGAAAATAGCTGCCCAAGAGAGATACAAGTAGGGTCTATAACTTATATTGAGTTTTGTCTTTGAGCAGAATACCTTCAAGGATAGACATAGTACAGCATGCTGCCCTTAGTACAGATCTCATGTAACACACCTGTCCCACGTCATGCAGCTAAAGAACAGTGACAAACTAAGCCAGAGGTTCTCAGCCTGGAACGATTTGTTTCCCATGGAACATCTACAATGTCCAAAGGTTTTTTGTTTGTTTGTTTGTTTGTTTGTTTTCAGTACGGAAGGTGTTAGTGGTATGTACGATGCTTAATACAGGATACCCCCTCATGATAAAGAATAATTTGATGCAAAATGAGGTTCAGAAAGTCAAATCTAACCCTTTGCTTAAAAAAAAAAAAAACTATTGAAAGAGAAGAAGGGAATGAGGGAGGGAGAGGGAGAGATAGAGAGAGAGAGAGAGAGAGAGAGAGAGAGAGAGAGAGAGAGAGAGA
>JADRCD010208937.1:32327-46023 GCA_019843815.1 Montemys delectorum
GATAGATAGATAGATAGATAGATAGATAGATAGATAGATAGATAGATGATAGATTCATAAACTGATAATTATCCAATAATGTATATACAATATCTACTCAGTTGAGGAGCTTCACACCAGTCCCAGTCCTTGCTCCAGTTCCTAAGTCTTGTAGGGGAGCATTGGTTCTTCTGGAATTTACAGACTTTTAGATAGACTTACCAGAAGCAAAATCATCATGACCATTAGCATTCTTTTCATTTCCATAATCTTAACATTCTTCATATTCTCTAAAGTCAACTAAAAATAACACAGTGTATTGGACCTAATAAAGATGGATATTGTAAAAGTTTTCACAATTTTCTTTGCAAATAATGAATTTGGGCAACTGGTTGTAACTTTTCAATATAAGCTTTTCTAACATCTCTCCCAGTTTCAAGAAAATGCTTACAAAACTATCTTTACACATATCATAGTGAGTTCAAGGCTAGCCTAGGAAATATAACTAGATTCTGACTCTTTAAAAAAGTGTAATGGCGCTGGGCAGTGGTGGCACACACCTTAATCCCAGCACTTGGGAGGCAGAGGCAGGCGGATTTCTGAGTTCCAGGCCAGCCTGGTCTACAGAGTAAGTTCTAGAACAGCTAGGGGCTACACAGAGAAACCCTGTCTCAAAAAACCAAAAAAAAAAAAAAAAGGGGGTGGGGGGGCGGTTAAGGGCTGTGCACATAGCTCAACAGAAGCATACCAGCTTAACATACACAGGATCTGAAACTCATTGTATTAGCCCTTACACCTGAAATTATGAACCTATATGTTTCTGTTGATTGTGATGATTTCTACATAGTGATTAATATTTCTAAAACTTTTTATTTGTTTTCATTGTGGAGAATGACCAAAAAGAGACATGGGACCTGATAAGCTATGCCTCTAGTCACATGAGTTCAGTTTCTAAAACTAAGAGTTAATAAGATGCATACAGGTATCCTGATGTTTACTCTCCTGTCTACATTTGAACACTAATTATTGAATCATATAAATACATATGAATACCAATTTATGGAAATTTTATTCTTGTATTAAACACTTCAGTGGTTCGTTTTTAAATAACAAACCAATTAGTCACCTTATCCATTTGGGAAAAGTTGATTTCTTTAAAATCTGTGGGTGTTTGGGGGAATGGGGAGGTGGCAACCTGAATTTTCTCCCTTTCCCTTCCATTTAAGACGTTATCAAATCCTTCTATTATAGTGTTATTTAAAATGTTAACTGTAGGGCTATCCATAAACTAAAATGTGGTTTTTAGTTTTTTTAATGTACTCCTTAATCAAATAATAAATCAACCGTAGCAACATCCTTTGAATGAGCATTGCTAATTGATAAGCCTTTCCCTTATCAGCCAGTGATCTATCTCACGTGAGGTAAAAATGCGCATGGGAGGGGCTGTGACCAAAACTCTGTGGTGCAGGGAAACAAATACCACATGTTATGTGCTTGGGAGTAAAGAGCATCTTATCTGACCGTTTATGGTCCCACAAATGCGCTCTCTACACTTTTTAAATTAAAACACACGCAATGAAAATATTTGTAAGAACACAGTATATATTTAAAATATAAAATATTTGTATGTGCGTAAAATGCAGCTTCTCACCACGCACACTGTTGACCCTGAGATTTTGAGCTCAGTAGTGCTTTGTCTCAGGAAGCTACCCTGTATGCTGTTTGATGTCAGGCATCACCCCAGTCCTCCAGGGATGGCTTGTCAACATTCCTTCCCCCAGTCCCCCCCCAGTCCCCAGTTATCACAGCTCACAAGACACTGCTAAAGGTCTCCTGAAGAACAAAAACCCCCTTAATGACAACACTATTCCAACTCAGTGACGTGTGACACTGTAGCACCATTTCATGCAAAGCAAACAAAGATTTTCTCATTTTTAAGGTTGCATTTATTCTGTTTTTTAATAGTATGAAACAATTTTTTTTTTTTGCATTTTCTTATGTATCTTATTGAGAATCTTTAGGGATCTGTAAGATGGCTCAGCAAGGCACGGCTTCTGCCATCAAACCCAATGAGCTGAGTTAAGTTGTAGGAGCGTACACTAAAGATGGAGAGAACACACTGCCACAAATTAACCTTTGACCTCAACACTCGTACCATGGTACACTCGTGTGCATATGCACACACACTCATACACATGCACACATTCATATACACACAAATAAACAGATGTCATAGTACACACAAACACACACACACTTGTGCATATACACGCCCAGAAATAGACATGTCATGATACACACATGCCCACACATTTGCACACATTCTTGTGTACATACACACAAATAAAAATATACCATAATATACACATGCACACACACAGACACGTACATACACACACACACACATACACAGATTTTTTTTAAAAAAAGAAATGTAGTAAAAACATGATGTTCCCGTTGCATCAAGGTTTTGCCTGTGTGCTTTCAGAGGGATTAGAGATGAAACCCAGGAAGGACCTGTACATGTGAGGCAAACCCTTGAGCCCTGGCTCTGTCCTCAGCCTGTCAAGTTGTTCTCAAAATCTTACCAAGTGGAAGCATCCTGATTCAAGTTGCTGTCTATTTCAATATTCACTTTTAAAGCCCATTGAAGTTTTTTTACAAAAAAAGAAGCTACCACCCAGTCTTCTCACTAAACCATTCCGCAAGTTTCCTCATGCAATCCATTTCATTTTCTGAAGATTTTACTAAAATTTAAAGATCTCTACTTTAAAGTCTTACAAACACCAAGATGGCACACTTAACATTTTAAAAATATGCTCAAAATTAACACAACTGGTCTTTTTAAAATTATTTTACTTAGCGGATTCGAAAACTATGTTATATTTTTCTTTTTTTTTAAGATATATTTACTATACTTATTTGTGCATATGTGTTTGCGTGAGTTTATGTGCCCTGTGTGTGTACAGGTACCCACAGGGTTTCAGATCCTGTAGAATTAGAGTCACAGTCAGCCAACATGCAGGTGCTGAGAATTGAACCTGGGTCTTCTGGAAGAGTAGCTGGTGCTCTTAGCTGAGGATCCATCTCTCTAGCCTCTATTTGATTGCTTTCTTTAACTAGTTTGGGGGCTTCAATAGGGATACAAGCGCATCATTTTTCAATCGTGAATTTACACTCAAGGACATACATTTCCATTCTGTCTACCAGAACTTTACATAGGAAACGATTCTTTATTCATATCCTGGTGCCATCGTTTGCAGACTTATTGTTTGAATGTCATCCTTATCTTGAAACACTCTAATTCTTGTTTAAAAATATACTTTGAGCCATAATAGTGACAGCTGCTTATCATCACGAATGTGACAGCAACCTGAGGTGGTTTCCAAGTCCTTATAATGAAATAACAAGCAAAATTCTACATAGGGGGCTGGAGAGATGACTCAGCCTCTGCGGTTAAGAGCACTGGCTGCTCTTCTGGAGGCTATGGGTTTAATTCCCAGCAGTCACATGGTGGCTCACAACCATTTGTAAAGGGATCTGACGCCCCCTCCTGGTGTGTAAGCAATAATATACTCATATAAATATATACAACCAATAAATAAATCTTAAAAAAAAACAGTCTCTACATAGGCACCAAGTGTTTCTGTGATCACTTGCTACATCATTCCAAATGCTGCAAAGAATTCACTGTGTTTTTTATTTAATTAAAATATCAGGTCATTAGCCGGGCAGTGGTGGCACAGGCCTTTAATCCCAGCACTTGGGAGGCAGAGGCAGGCAGATTTCTGAGTTCAAGGCCAGCCTGGTCTACAGAGTGAGTTCCAGGACAGCCAGGGATACACAGAGAAACCCTGTCTCAGAAAAAACAAAACAAAACAAAATAAAACAAAACAAAAAAACCAGGTCATTAATTTCATTTTGTATACTTTGAACTTCTTTGCCTAAATAACTCACATATCAATTTTGCAAAGTTATCTCCATAGACCAGCCTGGAGCTCATTCTGTGGTTCAATTTATAGTTTTACCACAAAATGTTACTTGACTTGAAGGAGCCAGTCACTGTTGAGAATACTACCTCATTGACTGCTCTGTTCCTTGGCGGCTCGTCATAGAGGGGAATGGTACTCCCTCATCCCACCACTGAGAAAGCCTTCAGTGAGGAGCTGAGACACGAGAGAGCAACCGCCCCTCAGTTAGCAACCTATTCCTAACACTTTACTACACAGTGCTTTACAAACCCCACCCCTCTGATCCCTACCCATTGCCACACTGCTGTTGACCATCAGAGGAATTCATCTGAAGTTTCAATGACTTTTCAGCCATTTTTACCAAGGCACAACCGTGTTTCCCTAATATTTCATCAGGTCACTGGTAGTTAAGTGAAAATCTCAGTTACGGTCTCTAAGCAATGAAGATGAAATTCAATATCACATAAATTGACATCTCAGGAGAAATCTGATAAAGCATATTGTAGATGCATCCGTGCAGAATTTCTTGCTAATGAGGATGACTTTGTCTTGTATTCAGCTGATAGCTCAAGGTCCAGTTTACTTCTGAGAAAGACTTGCTTTGAATATAGTAATCATATATCCATATTTGGGGACTTTGATTGATCATTTTAGGATGGGAGAAGTAGAGGACAGGCATTTTGCCAAATATAGAGAGATTGTCAGCACATCAACAATTCAGACTCAAACGAAGAGGAGTATCAGCCATGTCTCACTCTTCATTTTCTTATTATCATTTAGCTAAGCTTCAAGTAAGACGGTAAATCTGTCAGTTGTCTCGGCTTGACTTTAAGGGAATTGAAGCACACTTGCAAGCAATGGATGGATAGCCATAGAGCTCTGCCTGCTTGTCCAAGACTCAATCTTCCCTAACAGATTTGGCTTCTCCTAAGTGCAATGTGACATGCAGGATGAGGCGCATTTAATTTAGGTGCCAATCCAGCTAAATTAAATGTTTGAAAAGCTTGGTTGCATGCTTCTGTTGTCAAAACATCAAACATCAGAAAATGGAAGCTAATCACATTCTCTCCAGTGGACTGTAATGCACAGTCACTGTTCACAGACCATACTTCCCAAGACCCCCTTGTTAGCATTTTGTCCAAGCTCCACCCCTACCTCTCTACCTCTCCCTCTCTCTTTCTTTATAAACACATCACCCCTACCTTAGAGTAAGTAGTAGATGTCCTCAGAAAGACAAAGGATTGATACCAGCCTAGAACTGCAGACTGAAATTAACTTTATTTTCCTGTCTAAAATTAGAATTTGCAATGCATTTGTGTGTGTGTGTGTGTGTGTGTGTGTGTGTGTGTGTGTGTGTGTGTGTAGGGGATTGGGGATTTTTCTCCCCTCTGGCCTCTGCCCACCCAGTCTTGCCATATGGTCTATAACTGTTTCAGTGGAACATGTGATTACAAATGCACCATTGCGAGACTGGCTGGATTCAGGCAATAGGATCAAGAAGGTGCTAAGAAACAAGCTAATTAGTATACCCGTTTATAGTTACAGCGCAAAATACAAGACAGGTGCTTCTACTACTAACTGATTTGAAAAGCCTTCTCTCCACTGAGTCATCTGTAAAGGCAACAGAGGAATTTGACCACAAGCGTTCCCATAAAAAAAAAAAAAAAGTTAAAAAACAGTTCTCTGGCAGAGTTAATAAAGGAATGCAACAGTTCAGAATTTCCAGCCAGAGTGTGACAGGTAATTGGTTGAGATCGGCAAAATACCGAGCGACTATTTAAAAAGAGGTCATGTTTTCAGATCATTAAAGCATAGCGTTTTATTTGCCAGTGATTTATTTTATTTGTAACATACCCTGCCCATAATGAAACGAAATAGCTACAGACTTGAGCTCCATAAAATACTTTATTGCTTCTAAAACCTGTGAGCATACGTGTGTCTGTGTGTGTTTGGAATGTGTAAAAAAAAAAAAAAATTAAAATTACCCCGAGATGGTTATAATTATTTATTTCTAGGTTAAAAAGTTGTTGTTGTTGTTGTTGTTTTAACTCTGGAATTTGAGCTTTGCCTATCAGAGTTTATCAACAGAAAACCAACACTCACTTGAAAGTCTACAGGAAACTGTGTGTTTAACCTTAACCTGGGTTTGAAGTTCTTGTTCCCTTGACCCGCAAACAACTGAAAGTGAATGGATTTGGTAGTCAGCTACTCTTGTCAAGTCCAGCTGCCCCAGCTTAACGGTTAGTGAGTACAGCCCAAAAGGCTTGCCCATCACTGGCTCTGGATGGTACCTTGGGGGAGTCACTGAATCTTGGAACATCTCTTACTTGAGAGTGAGATTTTCCTTAATCAGAAACTTTTCCACGGAGCATTTTTTTTTGTCTGTTTGTTTCCACAACAAAACCGCAATTACAAAAGCTCTGTTGACCCAATGCACATAAAAGATCCAAGAAGCACTACTGTTGTGGCTATACACAGGGATCCTATAGATGTCTCTCATAAGCAACAGCAGCAGTGGAGGTGACTCTGAAGTGAGTCAATGTAAACTACAAAGCTGCTTTCTTATCATGTTATTTCCTATCTATTTTATTTTGTTATGCCAAAAAATCCATTTCACTTAAGGAACAGGATAGACGTCCTATCGCAAAGCTATTTTAAAAGGAATTTCCTCTCTGTCCATGACTCTGAACCTTTGTCTTAAAAAGTAGGAGCCTGTGTTTATAACTAAGTATAGAAGGGAGGGAAAGATATTCTTAGAATAAAATTGGCAAGAAGAGAAGATGGGACACCAATCAACTCTATCATGCCTTTGTACAGACTCAGCATGCTTGGCCTGGACACGAGTCTTGTTTGCCTGTTTCAGTTTCTTCATTCTCACCAGCCATAGGATCTCTATTTTTTTTTTATTTCCCCCTTCGCTGTTACAGAACACCTAAGAGAAGCACTTTTAAGGAAGGCAGATTTATTCTGGCTCTTAATTTTAGAGATTTCAGTCTAACCGAGAGGAAGGGGATGGTGAAGCAGCTCCCATAGAGACAGAGACAGAGACCGTCAGAGACAAAAAGTCTTTGGAGAATCGGGGAGAGAAGGGGGAGAAGGAACAGGAGGAGAGCAGAAGGGAGAAGGAGGGAAGGAGGGGTGAGGGGAAGGAAGAGGAAATAGAGGGGAGGGCAAAGGAGGAGACGGAAAGGGAGGGGAGAGGAGGAGGTTGGTAGAGTGGTGCAGCCTAAAGCCATTCCCTCAGCTATCTGCTTATTTCCTTCAGCAAGGCCCAGTTCCCAACGTTTCCAAAACTTCCCAAAATATCACTGGCAGCCGAGGAACAAACCTTTGGTACAGCAGCCTTTGGGGAGCCTGTTATGTTTTATAAAAAGAGAACCAGGATATGATTTTTTAGTGCGTGCTATGGTAAGGTGGGAGGGGGTGCCTCAGTGGGCCCATGCTGAGGCATCCCTTCCCCATGAGGCATAGTATAGAATAGAGTTTATAGAGAATAGGGTGTGGTATAGAATAGAGTTTATTTGGGACATGAGAAGGGGAGTTGAGAAGGGAGTAGACGCAGAGAAAGAGAGGGGGAGCAGGGGCAGAGAAAACAAGAAGGGACCAAACACCCCTTTTACAGCAAGCCAGGGCTACCTGGCTATTGCCTGGTAGCTGTTGGGCAGAGCCTAGAAGGAATGCTAACAAAGCTGCTTCTCCTTCCCCTGCAACTGTTACCTCCTGAGAGGGCTTATGTTAGAAATGCTGTCTCTTTTCTTTTTCTTTCTTTTTTTTTTTTTTTAAGATGTATTATTATATGTAAGTACACTGTAGCTATCTTCAGACACACCAGAAGAGAGCGTCAGATCTCATTACAGATAGTTGTGAGCCACCATATGGTTGCTGGGATTTGAACTCAGGACCTTCGGAAGAGCAGTCAGTGTTCTTAACCTCTGAGCCATCTCTGTATGCTATTATAATATAATATAATTGATTTTAAAGATCAAAAAAAGAAAAGAAAAGAAAAGAAAAAAGAAAGAAAAAGAAATACTGTCTCAGTAGAGCCCAAAGACAATGGTAGGAACCCAGACACTTGTTACATTTGCCCCCTTTTCATATTAATAATTATCCCCTGAAATTCTCTGTTCGTCATTCTTGCTGAACTGCAGTCATATTGTTTCAGAAAAAAAAAAAAAAAAGAAGTCATCACAATAAATTATTGAGAAAAAAGTACTATGCCCTGTAATTATTGACATTTGGTCTAAGTTCTCTCTAATATCGTACAACTTAAAATAAAGACCTTTACAAACAATTAAGTAGGTTGCAGTAGTGAAAGAAGCTTATTTGCTACAGAGTCGGCCTGATTTTAAGTATAAGGAAGGGCAAGCGGAGGCGTGGTGTGTGAAGTGGCTGTTCCAAAGGAGCCCCCTGTGGACTGATGGTTTTGGAAGGTTAAAATCTCTACCTCTCCTTGAAAAAGAGGGCAAGGAAATGAACAAAGAGCTTCTGTGTGGCTAGTTGTAAAATCATTGTGTGGGAAGTAAAGTACATGTCGAATGTAGAGAACAGAGAGCCAGGCACATGGCCCCAGCAGCCAAGAACAAGAGCTTTACATACAGCATCCAAAGCAGTGGTTCTCTCTCTACCTTCCTAATGCCACGACCTTTCAATACGGTTCCTTATGTCATGATGACCCCCACCCATAAAATTATTTCCATTGCTACTTCATAACTGTAATGTTAACTACTGTCACAAATCATAATGTAAACACATGCGTTTTCCAATGACCTTAGGTGACCCCGGTGAAAGAGTCTTTCAACCCCCAAAGGGTGGAGACGCACAGGTGGAGAACCGCTGATCCAAAGTGACTCAGACAGGAAAACAACAAGGGGGGGGGGGGTGGCATCCAAATGTCTCCGTGATGGAAATTGATTTTCTTCTTAATCATTAAACTCCAGTGGTTTTTCAATAACTAAAATATGGACTGTGGATTTGGGTCTAAAATATTATAATTTATAAACTTTACTTCTTTGACCCATCTACAACTATATTTTAAGAGTCTTGTTAAACATTACCTTCTTCCACTTGCCTTCCTTAAAAAAACAGCTATTAATTATCAGAAAGTACAAAATGGTTACAAAATATTTATTTGCAAGCTTTTACTTGGTTTTTTTCCTCATGGACTTTGTAAACTAATGAAATTGTTCAATCTTCATTACAATGTGAAAAAACACCTTTAACATAGAAACTCGACATAACATAATTTATAATTTTAAACTTTCATCCTAAAGCTGTTTCAAAAGAAAGTATTTGCTTTGAGCACTCTGAAAATACAATTCCAAGTAGTTTGCCAAACCTTGAATGCAGTTCCAAATAAATCAAACCAGGTTCCTCGGGTTCCCCCCCCCCCCCCGCCCCCGTCCCCACACGCCTTTTTTTTCTCTTTCTCAATGGCCAGCTTGCTTTATTATTTGGACAGTAAGAGGGAGATAAATCCAAAAATAAAGATGTTGACTGTTTCATAATAACTCTTCATATGAAATTCAATGCACTCAATTCTCTAACTATACTCTCTCCTTCCTGTGCTCTGTAATTACAGTTGGGGCTGGGAATGAAGACCTAGGGCCAAGCCTGGCTTCCATAGCATGCACAGTATCCAAGATGGAGTTAGTCTTTGAGACAGTGTGTCCAAAGTTACACATAGGAGAGAGAGCATCAGTGTTTGTGTGTGGGATTCTGAGCTAAACCCCTGTGTATGGAGCTCAGGTATGTCACTCCTAGCCAAGCGACCTCAAGAAAGATGTTTGGCTATTTGGCATCTCATCTGGAATCTAAGGCGACACTACCTACATTAAACAGTAGCTCTGAGAGTTAAATCATGTAGCATGTGAATGTCTGTAAAAGCAACATCCAACATGTTGCCCATACTCAATGTAAAAAGCATCCTACAGATTTTCACAAATTTGAAGCCATTGCATCTGAACCCAGCTGGACACCTATACGACTGTACCTGTCCAAAATGACTGGCGAAAAGTTGTTCATAAATGAAGACCTGAGCTCTGAGTTCTTTGGACAGTGGGTGTGTTTAGCTTTGTCCTCTGGCTCACAGATTTTTATCTTAGCACACATGTTAAAGATGAGTTCTCCCAGATCCTGTGCCACCGACTCTTCCTTCTGAAGTGATCCTTAGCTTCCAAAAGATTCCAATCTTAAATTGACTTAATCCTTTTTTAATTTAAATGAAATAAACACTTTGTTCCCTTCATCACTCTGAAGCCACCATCAGGCCACAGACAATGCTTGAAACTAGGATATGCTTGTGATTGGCTCTCCTATCCATCAGCTGGGCCTGAAGTCAAATCAGATTATGTTTCCCATTTACAATATTGAAATCATTTCAGTTCCCACCACATTTTAAAAATCCAAATTATTCCCCTTTGTGATTCACCACCCACAGAACTCATATTCTGAATTTTGGCCACAAAATACATTTATTAAGCAGTAATTCTCTCTTGTAAAATAAAAGCACAAACAGCCTAGGGAATTTACTAAATAGAGGCAAGCCCCTGTGTGTGACACTGAAGAATTGTTGCCAGTTTAAGTAACATGGACATTTTAAGTGAGATTTACTGAAGTTTCCTGGAGTGTTAAAACTCTAACAAAGACACATCACTGCCTTTACCCCCTATTAAACTCCCCCAAAACCTGAGGTTGGAAACTATTCCTGAAATTAATTTAACACTGTGAAATAAATAAAATGAGAATTAAATATTTCATAGATAAATATTTTTCACCCATTTAAAGAAAATCTCCATTCATATCTTTGACTCAGGATCTTTTGTTTTATATAAACACACACTTGAGGCAACATTTAAAAAGACCAAATCCATGAGCTGGAGAAAACCCCAGGATGGCGTTTGATTCCACAGGACCAGTAGAATCAAACTGAAGTCGTGCTTGGCCCCCCATAACCTCCCCGGCGTTAGAGAGTTTTCATCACCTTTCAAGCTGGGGCTGTGAGTGTTCTTGCAGAAGCCAAGCCAGGCAGAACTTACGTCATGACTTGCTTAGAAAATATGCTTTCGCAGCTGAAAATATTCAAAGTATGTGTGCTATGAAGGTAAATAGCAAACGGCGTATGCAGGGGGTTTAAAATGATGAAAGCTATCGAAATCTGAATGGTCTCCGAAGGGAGGGGATATACACTTATCCCCGAAAGGTCATCAGCTTTTCTTCCCAGTTTCCATGAGAAAAGATTTCTTCTGCTTTCAGAGGAAATATGAGGTGCGGAAGAAACTGAAGAGAGAAAAGGTAAAAGTGAAGACCTGTAGAAACACAGGGGGTCTTAGTCTAACCACAGAGGCTCCTGTCCATTGGAGAAATCAAGAACTTCAGGCCTTGGTTAGAGTAAACTTGGAAGATGCCCTTGATAAGCAAACAGTCCTTAGACTTCCTAGAAAATGTTCACTGGATCGGCAATGGTGGGCAACAGAGAGGTGCATGCTGGGATGAGAAAAGTCGGAAGATTGTGACCACATAAAGGGTTTGCTTTCTTTTATTTGACTGTGTCCTGGTTTGCTTTCCTTGTTACTGTGATAAACAGCCTGGCCAAAGGCAAGCTAAGGAGGAAAGACTTTACTTCAGCCCATCAGGGAAGGAAGCCAGGAAACTCAAGGCAGGACCCCAGAGGCAGCAATTGAAGTGCATACCTAAGGAGGATGCTGCCTACGGGCTTGCTCACCGTGTCTTGCTCAGCCTGCTTTCTTATAAAACACAGTACCAACTGCCCAGAGGTGATACTCTCCACAGTGATGTGGGCCTTTCTACTTCAGTCATTAATCAAGAAAATACCATCACAGGCTTTCTTACAGGCCAATCTTAGGATGGTATTTTGTCAACTGAAATTGACATCTCTTCCCAGATGACCCTATTTACAGTTGAGTTGACAAAGAAAGAAAATAGTGATGCTAACCAGCACAGACAGGGAGAGGGCAGTCACCTATAGACAGTAATAATACAGCAAATATCCAGGCTCCCCACATCTAAAATTGAAACATAAAATATTATGTAGTATTTGCATTATCATTTTTTTACATAAGGAAAAAAATACCATGACTGAGGTTATGGTAAATAACTTAATATTTAATTTAAGAATTTAATTGTAGAACTTAATATAGTACATAACTTAAATAACAACACATTTCATCCTAACTCCCTTGTCCAAGTAACCATCTCGTGAGTTGATATTTCCCTTTCCAGTCCACATCTGTATGCGTACACATGTGAATGAAGAAAGTGATAGCTCTCTTCTATAATGTCTATATAAGCAGTGTATGTTTTATAAAGCTAAATATCCATATTATTCCAAGTCTATTCTTCCTGTTTTCTTCACGTTATTTCCTTCCTCTTCTTCTTGATGTACAGCATCTTTTATTTGTTAACTAATTAGAATAATCAATGAAAAATAAAATAACTCAAATTCCTGTCATTCAAGCATGATGCTCCTTGCTCAGGCCGCTGTCCTGAAGCACTCACCTTTAAAGTTGAGCCTACTAGTTGGGACTGAGGCATCCACCCTAAGGAGTAGAGTTAGAGCGCAATCTTCCAGTTGATCGGCACCTGTAACCGTAGCACTTGGAAGTCTGAGGCAGAAGGAACTCAAATTCAAGGCCAACCTGAAGCACATCATGAAATCTGCTCAAGAGAACACAAAGAAAGTGAGAGGGAAGGAGGGAAGAAGAAGACGGGGGGTGGGGGGAGAAAGGAGAGAAGGGAGGGACAAAGCTTTTAGTTTAATCTGAAACTTGTTTCCAGTTGGCTTCAACCTGTTGGTCATATGCTACTCTTTAAGCTACACTAGCAAAACCAAATTCCTTCACCAAAGAATTTCATCCACGCAAAGAAACTATGATGATGATGATGATGATGATGACGATGATGACGACGACAACAACAACAGCGACAATAGTAAATGTTCTTGAAATATTTTTCTATGAATTAGATGCCCTCAGTTCCATCCACTGAAGTTCACATACATGTAAGCAGCAGAGTGGCACTCACAGCCCCGTTAGCCTGAGCAGTCACCACTGTCAGAAGCTGTTCCCTGGTCTGTATGCAGGCTTGATATAGACTCATGCATCAGCAGCTACCTGTAAGAACACGTCCGATTGAGAAACTCAGCAGCTTTTGATCTCGCCACAGAATGATTGTCATCTGCAGTTGCTGACAAAGTGCATCCATCAGCCCCGACAGATAGCTCAGGGAACCAGTCCAGCACTGAAGCTACACAGAAAAGGCAGTACATACATGGGAGTAAAACACTAACTCCCCCCCACACACACATACCCCGTGATAGTGTGTTGCAGTATCAACTTTGGCCCAGTTAATGTGCAACAGCCATAGCAAGTCAGAGACCCATATTCAGTCAATGGGATGAAGGTTAATTCTCCTAGGTTTACAGTCTTATCCATACTGAGAGAATAAGTGCAGGCCATCAATACTTCTCATCAGCCATGAAGGAGTTAAAAATTATTTCAATGTTTTCTTTGAAATCGCCCGAATGAAGGAAGCTCTCTCCTCATTGCCAGAGGCACAGCTTCTGCCTGTGGCAGTGTTCCCAATCAGGTGTGTTGACTGAGACACAAAACAGCCTTTGCAGATCTGTCTGGAACACATCCAACCCCAAGGTACATGGCTCACCAGGGGCTGCTGCAGCTTTTACTCCCAGACAGTCTGATGCCATCAGGAAAAGCATTTCTTACCCCCCC
>JADRCD010208940.1:0-21881 GCA_019843815.1 Montemys delectorum
CTTAAGGGATTTTTGGGTTTGCTCTTTAAGGGCTTCTATTTGTTTACTTGTGATCTCCTGTAATTCTTTATGGGATTTTTTTGTTTCCTCTTTAAGGGCTTGTACCTCTTTATCTGTTTTCTCCTGTATTTCTTTAAGGGAGTTATTCATGTCCTTTTTAAGTTTCTCTATCAGCATTTTGAGATGTGTCTTTAGATCCAAATCTTGCTTTTCTGGTGTTTTGGGATATCCAGGGCTTGCTGAGGTGGGAGTACTAGGTTCTGGTGAAGCCAAGCAGTCTTGGTTTCTGTTGGTAGGATTCTTGCATTTGCCTTTTGCCATCTCTTGATCTCTGGTGTTAGAAGTTCTTGGTGTCTTAGAGCTTGACCTTTCCTTGCTGCCCTGCAACTCCCCTTCCACTCCTGAGGTCTTTGCCTCCCAGCTGGTCTCGCCTGAGTCCTTGGGCTGAAGTCCACCTTGGAGGGAAGCTCTCCCCTAGCAGGGAGGGGGAAGAGATGGTCACTGATCCAGCTTTGTAACTCGGAAGCTGAGAGGTTCCTGTCCCTGCAGTCCTGCGACTCCCCTGCACTTCCTGAGGCCTATGCCTCCTGGCTGGTCCCGCCTGATTCCTGGGGCTGAAGCCTGCCCTGAGTCCTTGGGCTGAATTCCGCCCTGGAGGGAAGCTCTCCCCTAGCAGGAAGGGGGCAGAGATGGTCTCTCGAGGTGTTTGACTTTCATGGATGCCATTAATGTTCCTTTTTTAACTTTTCTTTTTCGTTAAATTCTTTTTTGATAACCAACAACATAGACTCTTCCTCGTACCCTGCAGCTGAATTTCTTCCACTAATACTCTACCTGTATACTAAAAGCCTGTAGGCAAGAGGGACAGCAAGTAAAACCCTCCCTTCCTCAAAATCCATGTCCGCCAACTCCCCTAAGAGCACAGCCAACAGCAGTAATGACAACCCATACCCTGTTCTCTATTTCCTGCACCACAGCTCTCGCTGGCACCAAGGACAACCAGGTAAGACCTACTAGACTTTAAGAGTCACTAGTCATCAGAGCCACTCAGGCCAGAAGACAAGGAATCTGAAACCAAGGTAATAAGCATCTGAAAAGATGCACTCAACAGAGATAAACTCGGCAATCAGTATCTAAATCTATAGTAACCTCAAAACTTAGACAGTTAACAGCCAATGCAAAGACGAAATCCAACACCCAGGACAATGTGGCAACATCAGAGTCCAGGTGTCTTACTACAGCAAGCCCTAGATTACCTAACACAGCTGAAGTACACGAAAATAACTTTAAATACAATCTTATGAAAATGATAGAGACCTTTAAAGAGGAAATAAATAATTACCTTAAAGAGATACAAGAAAATACAACCACAGAGATAAAGGAAATGAATAAAATTGTTCAGGACCTGAAAAGGGAAGTAGACGAACTAAAGAAAACATAAACTTAGAGAATCCTGAAGATGGAGAACCTAGGGAAGAGATATGAAACTAGAGATACAAACATTTCCAAAAGAATAAAAGAGGTCAGAGAGAGAATCTCAGGTCTAGAAAATACAATAGAAAAAGATCTGTGCATCTGTCAAAGAAAATGTTAAATCTATAAAGTTCCTGACACAAAATGTCCAGGAAATCTAGGACACTATGAAAATACCAAACTAAGAATAATAGGAGTAAAAGAGGAGAAGATTCTGATAATATATTTTCAATAAATCATAGAAGAAAATTTCCCTAATCTAAAGAAGGAGATGCTTATAAATATGAGAACCTTACCAAAATCCAAATAGATTAGACTAGAAAAGAAAAGTCCTTCCACCACATAATAATTAAAACACTAAATTAAAGGATAAAGAATAGTAAAAGCTACAAGGGAAAAAGGGCAAGTAACTTATATAAGCAGACCTATCAGAATTACATCGCACCTCTCAATGGAGACTAAAAACCAAAGGTCCTGGGCAGATACTTTGCATTCTCTAAGAGATACTAGATCAGACTACCACACCTAGTAAAACTTCCAATCGTTCATAGAGAGAGAAACTTCCATAGAGGGAGAAAATAAGATTTTTTTCATAAGAAAACAACAATTAAGCAATGTCAGTCCACAAATGCAACCAAACAGAAGATACTACACAAAAACTCTAACAAAAGGATGTTACTCATACATAAGAAAACACAGAAAATAAATAACTGCACACTAGCAAAACCAAGAGAAGGAAACACACACACACACACCTAACAACACCAACACCAAAATAACAGGAAATAACAGTCATTGGTCATTCATATATCTCAACATTAATGAACTCGATTCTCCAATAAAAAGACTAATAGGATGGAATTCAAAACAGGATCTATGATTCTTCAGCATACAAGAAATACATCTGAGCACTGAAAATAGATGGTACTTCATAGTTAAAGGGTAGAAAAAGAGTTCCAGGAAAAATGGGTTTATGAAACAAGCTGGGGTAACCATTCCAACATCTAATAGAATAGACTTTTAACCAAAACTAATCAAAAGAGGAGAAAGACAACTTGTACTCATCAAAGGAAAAACCCACTAAGACAGTGTCTCAATTCTGAATGTCTATGCTCCCAAAATATTCATAAAAGAAACATTACTAAATTGCACATTAAACCTCATACACTAATAGTGGGAGATTTCAACATCTTACTCTCATCAGATAGGTCATACAGAAAGAAACTAAACAGAGAAACAAACAGATGTTATAATTTAAATGAAAGTAACAGATGTCTATAGAACATTTCAGCCAAACACAGATGATATCTTCTCCAAGACTGAGCATATACTTAGTCACAAAGCATGTCACAAGAAATGTAAAAAAACTCACTATATCATATCAGACCACCATGGATTAAAACTGGACTGCAGCAACAGAAATGGCAAAAAGCCTACATATTCATGGAAACCAAACAACTCCTTACTCAATGAACATTGTGTCAAGTGAAACATAAAGAAATTAAAGATTTTTCTAGTAATCAAAGAAAATGGATGCACAACCTGTCGAAACTTATGGAACACAATGAAAGTACTGCTAAGAGGGAAGTTCATAGCACTGAGTGCTTTCATAAAGAAATTCGTGAGATCTCTTACTACCAATTGAACAGCACACTTGAAATCTCTAGAAAAAAAAGATATCAGAGAGGAATAGGCTGAAGAGGAATAGGCAGCCTTAATCAAACTCAGGGCTAAAATTAGGAAATTCAAAACAAAGAGAAGAGCACAAAGAAAATAAGAATTGCTTCTCTGAAAAAAAATCAACAAGATAGACAAACCCTTAACCAAGCTAACTAAATTTAAACAGAAACTATCTAAATTAATAAAATCAGAACTGAATAGAGGACATGACAAAAGAAACCTAGGAAATCCAAAGAATTTTATGTGTTCCCCATGAAAAATCTGCACTCTACATAACTAGAAAATCTAAAAGAAATGAATGACGTTCTTGGTAGGTACCACTTACCAATGTTAAATAAAAATCAAATGAAAAATTTAAGTAGATCTATAATACCTACAGAAATAGAAGCAGTCATTAACCAAACCAAACCAAACCAAACCAAACCAAACTGAACCGAACCAATCCAAAACAAAACAAAATAAAATGAAAGCCCAGGGCCAGATGGTTTTAGCTCAGAATACTACCAGATTTTCAAAGATGAAGTAATAGGAATACTGATCACATTCTTCCACAAAATAGAAAACAGAAGTAACACTGCCAAATACATTTTATAAAGCCACAGTCACCCTTATACCTATACCACACAAAGATTCAACCAAGAAAGAGAATTTCAGACCAATCTCCCTAATGAACCTTAACACAAAATTAACCAACAAAATACTTGCAAACCAAATCTAAAACCACATAAAAAATATCATCCGTCTTAATTAAATAGTCTTTATCCAAGAATTGTAGGGATTGTTCAATACAGGAAAATCCATCAAAGAAATCTACTATGTAAACAAAACTAAATAGATATACATATATATACATATATATGTATATATATATATATATATATATATATGATTATCTCATTAGATGCTGAAAAAAAAACATGACAAAATTCAATATCCCTTTATGATAAAAGACTTGGAGAAGGAGAAGTCTAGAATTCAAGGCACATACCTAAACATAATAAAGGCTATATACAGAAAGCTGATAGGCAACATTAATTAAATGGAGTAAAAGTTAAAGCAATTCCACTAATATCAGGAACAAGATTAAGCTGCCTATTTTCCAAATACATATTCAATATAGTATGTGAAGTTTTGGCTGGAACAATAAGACAGAGTATATTGAGGAAATATAAATTGGAAATGAAGAAATCAAATATCAATGATGATGCTTTATATAAGTGATGCCAAAAAATTCTATCAGAGAATTCCTAAATAATTCATACTATATTACTTCAGCAAAGTGGGTAGATACAAAATTAAACATAAAACAAACAAATATATTAGGAGAACTCCTTTAGACAAATGTTAAAACAGCGGACAAAGAAATGAAGGAAAGAAAACACTTCCACTGTATGGTTTTAGCTCCTTTGTCAAAGATCAAGTGACCACAGCATTTTCAACAGATGGTGCTGGCTCAATTGGAGAAATTTTCATGTAAATAAAGAAAATATCTAATTAAATAAAATGGAAAAAAAGAAAATAGACAAAAAAAGAAAAGAAAAGAAAACACTTCATAATAGCTAGATATAATATAAATCATCTTAGTGTAACTCTAACCAAGCAAGTGAAAGACCTGTATGACAACTTCAAGTCTGTGAGAAAAGAAATTAGGGAGATATGAGAAGATGAAATGATCTCCCATGTTCATGGATAGGTAGTATTAACATAGCAAAAAATGGCTATCTTGCCAAAAATATTCTACAGATTCAATTTAATTCTCACCCAAATTCCAAAACAAATCTTTACAGACCTGAGAAGAACAGTACTCAAATTCATATGGGAAAACAAAAAACACATGATAGCTAAAAAAATATCCGAAACAATAAAAAATCTTCTGGAAGTATCACCATCCCTGAGTTCAATATGTACTACAGATAAATAATAATAAAAACCACATGGTATTGGCATGAAAACAGATAGGCTGATCTATAGAATAGAATAAAAACCCAGAAGTCAGCTCACATACCTAAGCACACAGGATTTTTGACATCAGAGCCAAAACTATACAATGGAAAAAAAGAAAACATCTTCAACAAATAATGCTGAACTAACTGAATATTTGCATGTAGAAAAATGCAAATACATCTGTATAGAGTATCCTGCACAAATCTCAAGTCTCAGTGCATCAAAGATCTCAACATAAAATCAGTGACACTAAATTTGATGGAAGAGAAAATGGGGAATAACCTTGAGCACATTGGAACACAACACAACTCAGACACTAAGATCAACAATTAATAAACGGGATTTCATGAAACTAAAAATGTTCTGTAAGGCAGAGAACATTATCAAAAGGTCAAAATGACAACCTACAGAATGGGAAAATGTCTTTGCCATATCTACATCTGACAGAGGGTTGATGTCTATGCTATATAGAATTCAAGAAACTAGACATCAACAAACCAAATAACCCAATGTAAAAAATGGGGTATAAATCTAAACAGAATTCTCAACAGAGAAATATCTAATGGCCAAGAAGCACTTAAAGAAATGTTCAGCCACCATAGTCATCAGGAAATTGCAAATCAAAACAACTCTGAGCTTTCATCTTATACCTGCTAGAATGCTGAGACAAAAAACCTCAAGGGACAGCACATGCTGACAAGGATTTGGAGCAAAGGGTATAAGATGAATTATTTTAAATATAAATGTACTTTGCAAATTAATCCAGCAGCTATATTCCTTTATGTTTGCTAGTTCCCCAATAATCACACAGAGTCTATGATTTATTAAAGTTGCATTGTACCAAACACGAAGCTACTGTTACTCCATTTTAAATTTCCAATCTAGTCAGGCTTCCTTCTGGACAATATGCAATCTTCCTTGCAGGGTTTCTTTTGTTGTTGTTGTTTGTGTTTTTTTGAGACAGAGTTTCTCTGTATAGCTCTGGCTGTCCTGGAACTCACTCTGTAGATCAGGCTGGCCTCAAACTCAGAAATTTGCCTGCCTCTGCCTCCCAAGTGCTGATATTAAAGGTGTGAGCCACTACTGCCCAGCTTACTTGCAGTTTTTCATCCTTGGTTAATCTGATTCTCTTCTGGTATTTTTCTTGACCTCTACTCATGTCTTCCTCCTTCCTATCCTATCTCTTTCTCCACTACTCTTATAATTGAAGCCCCAACTTATGCTTTTTAAAGTTCTGTAGTGACTCTGGTTTATACTGGCAAGGCAGAAAATGAATGAGAAACAATGTTTACAGAAACTTGAGACAGGAGCTTCTAAGAATAAAAAATAACATTTCCATTTCTGGCTTAAAATGAGACATGAGGGCAGAGAGATCAACACTTGAGTAACACAAGGATAACCTTTACACAATGCACAAAATCATTATGCCTACAAATGGGAATACTTTTCCATTGCTGATGGAAGTTCAAAATTGTACAACCACTTTGGAAATCAAATTTCTTAAGACCCAGATATATCACACCTGGGCATATACCCAAAAGATGTTCCACTGTACCACAAGGACTCTCTCAACTATGTTCATAACAGCTTTATTCATAAAAACCAGAAGTCAGAAACAACCTAGATATCCTTCAGACAAAAAAAATGGATAAAGAAAATATGGTACATGTACACAATGGAATATTAATCAGCTATTAAAAACATGGACATCAGGAAATTTTCAGGCAAATGGATAGGGCTATGTAAGGTCATATTGAGTGATGTAATTCAGTCTCAGAAAGACAAATATAGTATGTAGTCATAAGGTGATATTAAGAGTAAATCACAGGATAGTCATGCTAAAAACCACAAACCCAACAATGCTAAGTAACAAGGAGAACCAAAGGAGGTCACTTGAATCTCATCATGAAGGGACAATAGGATATCTTGGGTAGATGGAAGGAGTGGACTAGGTGAAGGAGAGAAACAGGAGAAATCACATGGGCGAGCAGACTGATATAGAGTATTGGGATAGAGAACTGGAATCAGTGGGTGATGGGCACTTCTGTGACTAAGCTAGAAACCAAGGAAAATGGAAACTCTAAGGAACCTACGAGGGTGACCTTATCTAAGATTTCTAGCAACAGGGAATATGGAACCTGAAGCAGTGATCTCCAGTAACCAGAAAAGACTTAAGAAGGAGAGACTGGCACACTAACCCAGACACAAAACCTTACATATACAATTTTTCCTGACTTCAAGAAGTGCAGGGGTAAAGATGGAACAGAAATTGAAGAAAAGGCTAGTAAATGACTGATACAGCTAGAGACCCATGCCAGGAAAGAGAGCCTACCCCTGATTATTAATTATAATGATACTCTGCTGTACTTGCAGACAAGTGCCTAGGATAACTGTCATCAGAGAGACTGCACCTAGCATCTGATAGAAACACAGCCAAACATTAAGCAAAGCTTGAAAAATCCTGTGAAAGAGGGGGAGGAAGGATTGAATGAGCCAGGAACATCAATTACACCACAAGAAAACCTATAGAATCAACTATCCTGGTTTCATAGGGGCCCACAGAGCCCTTCCATCACCAGAGAGCGTGCATGGGACAGACCTAGGCCCTCTGCATATATGTAACATTTACATATCTTGGTCTTCATGTGGAACTCCTAACAGCATGAGCAGGTGTTGTCTCCATTACCTGCTTTTGGTCACTGTCCCTAGTCTTAATACAACTTAGCCAAGGAAGGTTAATTAACATCAATGGATGGCCTCTCCTTTTCGGAGTAGAAAGGGAGGGTTGGAGGATTGTGGAGAGGATGGTAAGGTGAAACATAGGGACTGGGTGGAGAAGAGTGAGTGGGAGCTGTGATTGGGATGTAATGTAAATAAATACACTAATTAAAAAACACACATATGCGCACACAAACACGTACAAACCATGGAGGCTGCTTTGTGCTCTTGGGTAGAGACGGGACTTAGAATGATATGATTTGGGGAAAACTGTTTTTCCCTTTCCCAACATGTATCAAATAGGAATAGGTTTTAAGTTAAGCTTGGATTTTTTTTTCCCACTCCCTCTTCTTAGTGACAGAATTTGGCCTGGTTTGAAATTGTGCAAGCATTGTGTATGCGGTCACACTGTGTGAGGTCATATTTGCATCTACTATGTGTCTGGAGTACATTGTTTCCTTGGAGTCATCCACCAGCTTTGTGAAGTCTCATTTACTAATCGTTTGTCTCAGTTTCTATGGTATCTATATTCTGCTCAAATAATCCTTTCCTGTGCCAATGATTTCAAAAGTATTTATAGTCTGGATATTTGTTATGGTGATGTCTTTAATGCATATAAAGTTGAATTCTGTTCATGATGATAGATCTATTTTCATTCTTCTACATGCAATCATCAAATTGGAGCAGTTGCATTTGATGAAGATGCTTAATATTTTCCAATATATATTTTGTGATTCTGGCTTATTCGTCAAATATTAGATATCCATAGGTGTGTGGACTTCTAGTATTGTCTGGGTCTTCAATTTGATTCTATTGATCGGTCTCACTTTTTAATGCCAATACATTGTTGTTTCTACTACCATATCTTTGAAATGCAAACTTAAATCAAGTTCTCCAGCAACCTCCAAGATGAAAGTGTTGGAGATCAAACTACTGGATTGGAACTTTCACTCAATAACTAGAAGAGAAGAATCTTCCAATCATTCTTGATATCGACAGAGTTGTTGGAGGAGCCACGGTATCTTGACATTCGACCATCCTTTGTTTACTCCCAATAGCACATCAGTGGAGAGGAGCTGGAGAAACAGAACTTTGTCTTCTGCTCTGGAACAAACAAGAAACTCTCTTCCTTCTTTGATATTAATGGGGGCTCATGAACAAACCTGGGCTTTCATTCCATATGCCAAAATTAGAGAAAAACTTATCTCCAGTTATAATTAGACATTTCAATATTCTTTTCTCAACAACTGATGAAATGGCTAGATAGAAAATCACGAAGAATTCAGAATGTGTGTGTGAGTTAGTATGGGAGATAGTCGGAGTTCATAAAATAACTATCCAACATAACAATGCATTCTCAGCTCAGAAACTCACAAAACAGGCACCGGACAGATCACATCTTGTTCTATAAAATAAAACTCACTTGGACTGGAATTGTTGAACTCTTAGAAAGTGTCTTCTCTTGAAACCAGGCCTAAAACTGGAAACTAGTAATATGCCTCTAATAAGAAAATGCCCCCAAATTTGGAAGGAAACAGCATTGCTTTAAATTCACTGCACAAAGAAAGAGTAGTTAAATGAAAAAGGAAAGAAAATGCATTCAACTAAAGCAGAGCTAGAGTGAAATAACACCCTAAATTTGTACATTAAAACAACAACAAAACCCAAAATATTAATATAATTATATTGATTTTTTGAGGGGAATTTCACATATTGCACCCTAGTCACCCTTACTTCCCAGTCCTCCCAGATCTTCCTCTCTAACTTGTAGACCTTCTCCAAACAAACACACAAACAAAAAGAAAAAAAAAAGAAAAGAAAAAATGTCCAATTTCTTTTGTCCATACAGTCATTTAAGCATGCCCAGACCCTTAAAGCAAAGTGAATCTTTCCATACTCTCATCCCTACCAGTAGGTCTGTAATGTAGAGAGATATATGTCAACCTGTGGGGGAGAGGGATGTTTAGATCAGTAATCTGGAATCTAAGTCAATAATGTAAGAATCTGCAGGACCCAAAGCAAGAAAAGTAAAGCAAATAATATCTATAAAAGCAGAAATAGATGAAATCCACACACAAACATTGATATATCTCCATTGACATGTCTCACTTGTACACTGAAGATGTTTTCTTTTAAAAGCTAACTATGGAATATCTAGAAAATTAACAATGCTCTTACAGGACAAAAAGTAAAGTGGTAAAAAGGAGAAAATATAACTAGCTAATAATGCAAGTGAAATAGAAAATAGCATCCCAGACCTACATACCAAAAAATAAATAAATAAGAAGGAAATATTATATTCACCAAAAAAGTGCATTACTTTGACAACTTAGATGAAGTAGACTGAGCTGTAAAACAATGTTAATCACTTACCCATACAATAGTTTGCTTATCGGTATAATTGCAGAAGACATTAAAGTCCTCATTTACAAATTCCCAAAAATAATAAGTAAATAGGAATCTAGTAAATGTCCAAAGAAAAATTAAAAATGGACTCAGTTAATTCACAATATTCTTCAATAAATAGAAGTTAATACTTTGCAATTTATTTTTATGTCGTATTAACCTGATGCTTAAACCACACACTCATAGTAGAATCATGGAGAAAGCAAATTGAAGAAGACACAGACAAAAAAAACATAAATCAGTACAAACCATAAGGGTTTATACTATATCAAAAATATTTAGGAAAATATTAATTTGTCAAAATAAAAGAATAATAATCAAATGAGGGTAAATTCAAAATACAAAGCAACACTAATAGATGAAAATAAATCAAAATAATCTACCATATAGTCGTACCAAAACAAAAAAATGATGTGATTCTATCAATTAAGACAGTAAGAGCATTTGACAAAATGTGATAGCAATTCTGGGTAGAAATAAATCTCCTGAAGGGGAAGGAGAAGAAAATTTCTTCTCTATGATAAATATTATTTTTAGCAACTATCAGTAGCTTATGGTTAAGACTGAACATTTGCTGCTTTCCAATTCAGGTCAGGTACCACTAAGTTTTCCACTAATATTTCTTAAAATAATATCAGTAATCTAGCAAATGAAGTAATAAAACAAATTGATCGAAAGTTGTGAAATCTGTCACTATTTGGTTAATATAAGTGTTTATGAAAAAAGTTTAAATGAATATGTAAAACAACTAAAATTTAACAATAAGTTTAGAATGTCCAAATAATACATTATAAAAAGTTATGATAGCTATGAAATGTAGACAACTTTAATAACTATGAAAATAATTAAAATATTTAAGTATAAATATAGGAAATATTTTATGACTTTCATGTAGGCATACATTTTTCTCAACTTATTTTAATAAACATTCAACCTTTCCTCTAGCCAACCACCCCCAGAAGTAATGGAAGAGAAAAGTTATTTGGACATGGGGGGAAGTAGAACTGTTTAGAAACAGTTCTTCTAGGGCAAGTCCAATGTTCATTGTCAGGATTATCAGCAGTTCAGTCCAGTAGCAAACACCAAAAATGAATCAGCAGCTTTAGTCCAGTCCTATCCGCAGACATCATACATGAACCAGCAAAGGCTGTTCAATCCATGGAGAAAGGACTGAAGGAACAGAAGGGGTTTGCAACAAGGAAGAACAACAATATCAAACAACTAGACACCCCCCCCCAGGGCTCACAGGGACTAAACCACCAACCAAAGAGTACACATGGAGGGACCCATGGCTACAACTACATATGTGTCAGACGATGGCCTTGTAAATCATCAATGGGAGGAGAGACCCTGGGTCCTGTGAGGGCTTGATGCCCCAGTGAAAGGGGAATTCCAGGACCCAGGAAGCAGGAGTGGGTGGTTTGGTGAGCAGGGGGAGGGGGGAGGGGATTGGGGTCTTCAGAGGGGAAACCGGGAAAGGGGATAACATTTGAAGTGTAAATAAAGAAAGTATCTAATAAGTTCTCTCATTATAAAATGGAAATGTAAATTAATAAAATATCCAATGAAAAACAAAGAAAGAAAGAAAGAAAGAAAGAAAGAAAGAAAGAAAGAAAGAAAGAAAGAACAAGATTTGCCAGTTGGCCAGAGGCCAAGGCAGTGGCAAGAAGCCCCAGGAAAGTTAGAAAAAGTTCTTTGGTGAGTTTCTACCTATGGTGTCCCCACAAGTGGAACTCAGCAGTGTAGTGTAAGGCAAATCAATACATGAACATCCATAGTGAAGAATGGCAAGGCAGAGCAAAGCAAACCAATGCTCAAGCTCCGATTGTCTATGGGGTCACATTTATATTCCCTCTGAAAATCATGCATCCTTTCATGTGTTTGCTACAGCAAAACACGCTTACACTTGTCTCTGCTTCAGGAAATCATTATCTCAGTGTTTGCTATAATAAAACATCCTTTCCTCTATGTCTGCTTCAGGAAATCATTCTTTCACATGTCTGCTTTAGCAAAACATGCTTTTACCAGTGCGCCCCAGCAAAACATCATTTGACATAACTGACTTTCCTAAGAAACTAGAAATTTCTACTTCACTTTTATAATTAAAAATGTATAAGTATATGTGATAAAAAAATTTTAAAGACTTCAATCAATTAAGAGGCATACATTGGTTTTTAACAGAAGAGTCAGTATGATAAAGACACTACTCCACTGATTGACATCCAGGTTTAACACAGTTCCTATCAAAAGCTAGCAAA
Source organism: Montemys delectorum (assembly GCA_019843815.1). Taxonomy (NCBI): domain Eukaryota; kingdom Metazoa; phylum Chordata; class Mammalia; order Rodentia; family Muridae; genus Montemys; species Montemys delectorum. The sequence goes on from JADRCD010208940.1 coordinate 12,480, forward strand.
ACTTCATCCAGAATCATGACAAAATTTCTATGAGAGGTATAAAAACTAGAATATGAAATACAACTTTGTAAAACAGGGAGAAATCAGTCTCTATGATTTCAAGACTTCCATTGCTATAATAATCATAACTATATGATGTTGGAAGTGGGAGATAGATAAAGCAAGAGAATAGATTAGAGACTCATGTATCACACCATGTATCACTCACTTCACTATTGACAAAGATGTAAAAACTGTTCTTCGGAGAAAAGATAAATTTTTAACACAAACTGAAATAATTAGATGCCCATAGGGGCAAATTAACTCTGAACATATACTTCTCAACCAAATTTATAAATGTCAACTGTAAAATGATAAAGTCTTTTTTGGAAGAGAGATAAGGTAAATCTTCAATGCTAAGATAAGCATGATTTTTATAGAATTAGTAATCAAAATAAAATAATCAGGATATTAGAAAACATAGGATTGAGAACAAGGCATATTGAGTGGTATAATGAAACAGCCCATTACTTTGTATGATAACCTAAAATTAGTTCAAAATAAAGTAATGAATTTTGTATCTTCAAATAACAAGTGATAAAAGTACAAAACCCAATTGTATTTATACATAGTAACAACAAATGTGTGCATGTTAAATTAATAAAAATCAAGTTATGAAGTGGGAGAAAATATCTGAAAGTTTTGCATGTGATAATGTACTTGTATTTAGAATGAAACAAGTTATTTTTAAAATTCATCAATAAAAAGAAACAGTCAAATTAGAAGATGACAAAAGAAGAAACATTTTACTCAAACAAGCATGTTTAAGATAGTACCTATTAGTGAAATACAAATAAAATACAAATACAAGCTATGCAACATATCTGCTATAGGGTGCTTTTTCCCCTTCTGTACATAGCATAATCGTTTATTGCCATCTTAGAATACTGATAACCTTGGCTAGTAGCCATGGTAACATAATAAGAAGAGAAATATAGTGATAGGTAGGCCTGCGGTAATGGAAATATGGTTACAATTGCTCCCTAAAAGGAGAGGGTAAGAGAATTATAGGACCTTATTTGGGATTCTGTCCATTTCTTATTCTCTCCCCTACCCCTAGCTGTAAATGATCTTGGAAGATGATAGAATGTGCAGGATGTTGAAATCTAACTGGAAGTAGAAGTACATGGTGTGTTTTCTATGAAGTGTTGATGCACAGTAAGGTGGGACACAGTGGTTACTATTAACTGATTACTATTTGGTGGCCACTTACCTTCTTGAAAGTAACCCCTCACCCATGCTTGGCAGGAAGTCCAAAAATATTAATTGGTTCATCAAATTGGGCATTTATGGAGTTCTTTGATCTATCATCAATGCCTACCTGGGGTGAACACACATTTATTAATACTACATCATAACTGCTAAAATATAAAATAGTGGATACACCAAAGTTAGTGGGGATGCCAGAGAAGCTGAATCACTCTAAAATACTTACTGGAAATGAAAATGGTGCAGCCACTTTAATGATTAAAACCTCAATATGTAGCTCTTATACAACATAGTAATTTTCCTATGTATAAAGTTGATAGAATCTTATTTGTACAATATGAATTATTTTGCCTATAATTCCATAATTGTTCCAAACAGAAGCCAAACTAAATGCCCTTTGGTGTAAAGGAATGAATGGGAATAAATATGTTGTACATACACACCAAAAATTAGTATTTAGGATTAAAATGGAATGGTTGCCAATATACCTAACAATTTTGATGTATCTCCAAAGTTATGGTGATAGACAAAAGACAACAGTCAACTAATATACATTATGTAACATTCTTGAACTGAAATTATGGCAATAAGGAACAAATTGGTGGTTATTCAGGTATGAAAAGAATGGAGATGGGAAGAAATGAATATGCCCACAAAATAACAATCTGAACCATTTCATGTGCTAGAGATTTGCAGTATGTTGATTCTATTAATACTGATATTTTGGTTAGAATATTGTTGTATAGGTTTTCTTTTAGTGTCACTTTATATTTTCATTATTACTTATTTCTTTATATTCCAGAAGTTACACCCCCCAGTCCCCACTCCCAGAATTCTTCATCCCATTCCCTCCCCTCTGCCTTTGAGAGGGTGTCCTCTCTCTTCCCCCACAACCCCCTTTCCTGGGGCATCAAGTCTCTACAGTACTAGGCAAATCTTCTCCAACTGAAGCCAGACAAGGCAGTCCTCTGCTAAATACATGCTGGGGGCCTAGGACCAGCCCATGTATGCTATTTTGTTGGTGGCTTAGTATCTGGGAGCTTCCAGGGATCTGGGTTAGTTGATACTGTTTGTCTTCCTATGGGATCACCTTCTTCAATCCTTCACTTAACTATTCTATAGGGCTCCCTGACCTCAATCCAATTGTTGGCTGTAAGTATCTGCATCTGTCTCAGTCAGCTGCTGGTAGAGTCTCTCAGAGGACAGCCATGCAAGGCTCTTGTCTACATGCACAGCATAGCATAAGTAATATTGTTAGGGTTTGGTGCTTGTGTATGGGATGGATCATAAGGATAGCCAGTCACTGGATAGCCTTTCCTTCAGTCTCTGCTCCATTTTTCTATCTGCATTTATTTTGACAGGGACAACTCTGGTTCAGAACACTTGAGGGTGCTTTGGTGACCCCATCCCTCCTTTGGTGGCCCTGTCTAACTACTATAGGGTTCACTCTCCCTACTCTTGGACATTTCTGCTAAGGCCTTAGCAGGAATCTCATTGTGTCCTGGGAGCCTCTCACATCCCAGGTCTCTGAGACTCTAGAGGTTCCCCTCACTACCCACACCCACCATCAGAAGCTGCATATTTTGCAAGATTTCATCATAGACAAATTAGGGAAACAGACGCATGAACTCTTCCAGTATTATTTCATAATTGTATAAATTTAAAATGTATAATTAAAAATCTTACCTAATCCAAATATGAGAACACATTGAGAAAACTGAGGTGCTGGCTGGCCCTCTCGGCTTTACAGCTTTATTCTTTTCCTCTCAAGGGTCACACACCCATGCAATGCAGCTGTGGAGACATGAGTGAGGCTTCAGCACAGCTTTTACACAACTGACTAAAATACTATTATGCTGTGGGCCTGGGTGTGCTTGCTTCTTGTCTTAGAGACTGTATTTCTATTTGTAATCAAAACTACTTTTTCTATGCAAGCAACAAAAATCCACCCATACATTTTTCTGTTTACTACTTTCCCAAATAAAACAATGCTCCTTCTAATACAGTAACAAAGTTGTTTTTGTCCCTTTTTCTATGGAAAATAAGCAAGATCTCCACTGCCTCAATTCACCAGGGCAGAAGGATGTCCTGAGACAAAGAACTCACTCCAACTTGAAGCAGATGTGGGTCACAAGACTCCAGAACTAAAAATTTAAGAAATAAAGTATCTTTCTCATACATACCATGGGCATCAACATAGGTTCTATTCAAAGCCTCAGAAAGCTAGCAAATACTATGACATTCAGGCTTCTGGACATTTCTTTCTACTCACATGATCTATACCTTTCTCTGCTCAAAACCCACAGACAATTAATAAGAACAAAGCCATCATAGAGAACATTAGATCCTTTATAATTGTTCTTGGTCAATTGAAAAGTGAGAAAATCCCAATAAGATAAAGGAGGAAAGAAAGAAAGAAAGAAAGAAAGAAAGAAAGAAAGAAAGAAAGAAAGAAAGAAAGAAAGAAAGAAAGAAGGAAGGAAGGAAGAAAACAGAGGGAGGGAGTGAGAAAGGAAGGGACCCTACCTGTACTCTCTATACTCTTTCAATAACTTTTCAGTTTCTGTAATCTCTAAATTGACTTCTTTATCTGATATCTGATATACATAATATTCACTATAGTACTAAAGAGGTACATGTCCTGGTTTTGAAGTCTTCATTTGAAGAAGTAGTGATTCATAAACAATAGTACCTATGCTATAGTTTTGGCTGATATTAAAATTGGGCTCACTGGAGACATTTGAACAATTGTCCTCATTTTCTTGGAACATCCCAGAGAGCCTATGTTCTATCAGAGAAGAGACCCAAGACAGCTACAAATTTCTTGTCTTTGTTTCCAGAGAGGACAATTGGTGTTATATGGCTGCCCATCCCAGACCCAGGCCCATGTCAGGCTTATCAATCATGAAGAGTAAAATAAAGAAGGTATGCATGCATTTCACTAGTACCAACAGGGAAAACGGACACACAGTGAAGGTCAATGGAACACATAGCTCCTTTGTTTTTATGGTAGACATTGTAGAATGTGTGAAGTGGAAGTTCACACAGAGCATGCACTTCTCAGGAAGAAAAGGATCAATTGTCTTCTAGTGGCATAAGAACCATATGGAAGGCTAAGGCAGGTCCCCCATAGTGTGGCTACGATGTGCTCTGCAAAGTGTGCCAGCTGCAGATCTTTCATAGGAAGAAATTTACTTCTTTTGGGTGGTAAGGTGATAAGAAAGCACCTCTATCTACAGAGCTGTCAGATTCTCTAGTGTTGCAGCACTTGTGTTTCCAAATCACTCTTTGAGTAAGAAGCCACTAAGCTCTTCTGGAAACACAAGAATAGAAGAACAAGATGGCTGTAGCCGTTCGGGGACAAACATGAGAATTCACTCTTCTTCCTCAGGCTCCATCTTTGGAGTCAAGTCTCACTTTCCCAATAGTTCTACCTCTGTTGTACAATGCCCCATACACCTGCTCTTTCCACATCCAAGAAGTGACTCATTTCAGTGAAAACTGAACAAGAATATAGCCAAGGCTTGAAATATTTCAAATGGGAGTATTAAGTGAATGCAAGATGATTGTATTTAAAAAATACCTGTCACCGCTCAGGTGGCATCTGTTTCAAGAGCACAAATAGCCCAATATTTTGTCGTCTCTTCATTCACAACTTTTGGAGAGAAAACAGACAACAGACTGAGCTGCAAGTGAAACCAAATAAACAAATTTGCGCTTAAACAAGAGGGACAAACCAGGCTATTTTTAAACCTGGAAACAATCATCTTGATCATTCTGTGTCACACATACACAAACACATACACATATACACACACAATATACCAGGCGTTTAAAGCCTGCCTGCTCTAGATTAGCGAAATTCCTTGTTGATTTAAAGTAGGAATGGTGGAACTGGATGAGACTGAGAGTGAAGATGGCATAGCATCTGAGCTACATATAAGCTATGTGTAAAAACCTATACATGCATACATCTACATAAGCTTTGAAAGTGATAAAATAAGACCTTAATATCATATTATTGTATTATAAAAATCATATACTTTTTGACATTAGTTGATACTCCGAGATAGTTTTAAAAAGATTATTTAAAGCATAACATGTTTTTTTTTCTTATTGGTAATTTATTTGCTATTCAAGCATGAAAAGCAGAGATCTTCAAGGTTACCTGCAAGTCTCTGAAATGCACAGTTCGCTATAATTCTATAATTCCTGCACATATATCAATATTTAGAAATTTTCTCCAGAGAAAGATTGATTTACCATATGTGGCAATAACAACCATAAAAATTCTCAATATTTCACAAGCCATAATATAAATTGACTTTACTTCACACTCCTGGATGCCATTAGGCTCCTCCCCTCCCAGGGAAATTGTTTCCATGGTAACTAAAGGGGGGAAAAAGCACAGGAAAGGGACAAAAAACAGCATTAAAAGCTAACAAAATGAAATATCTGCAGAATAAACAAAATACAGGGAAGTGTTGTATGTCAGAATACATTTAGCTCTAGACCTCTACTCATCTAGGAATATGAGAGCTATGCCGTCTAATAGATGAGAATGGCAGGGAAACTCTTCCTGGGCTGTCTTAATAAAATGGCAAACAATCCTCAGGACTGCCTGCATTTCTCAGCACCCATGATGCCTTGTTAAAAGAGCCTGCTGAGTCTTCCTATCACCAGTAGCTCTGCAGAATCTCTGTGGACATGGTTAAAATAATGCAGAAGCCCACAGCTAGAATAGAAGCAGAGCTGCTCAGAGAAAACCCAAACCACTGTCTTGTAAGTTAGTTATGGTGTTTTTTCAGCTACACAGATTTCTCCAGTTGGTACAGAGCACCGCAATCCATACTGAGTGGTTGGGGCACAGTGAAAGCTTCCTTGAACGAAACGTTAAGTAGCAGTTGCTTTTATCCTTTTCCTCATATTGCTTAAGTAAAATATGCAGCTAAAATAATTTCATTTTTATTAGATATATGTGGCCTTTAGAATTAAATCCAGGGAACACACATTACATACAAACATATACTTTTTAATTAATTTTTCTCTGTAATTCAAACAAGATGTCTAATGCATTTGTAGAACGATATGGGCTCCCTCTGGGAGGCAATTTTAATACCTGCAATTCCATGGCCTGTTAATCAAAGATTTTTTTTTTTATGCTTGTAGATAATTTATGTCTGCCTAATGGTCAGAAAGTTTCAGTTGCAGCAATGTGGAAAAATAACCCTGACTTCTGACGTAATCAAAAGAGATAAACCTTCATGAAATTTCTACAGAACTGAGAAATTTAGGAATTTCTTTATGGAGAAATTCTTTGTGGTTTTAAAGAGAAAGGAGCTGTAGTATTCTTTTGCTCTACAAAGAAGAGTGAAATTACTTCAGTTCAAATATAGCAATGGCCAGTATTACTCCATTGCAGACAACAATCTTCTAGTAGAACAGTACCTTGATAAAAATATTTTGTATTTCTTATGGAAATATTTCTGGGCTAAATATTCCATTGGAACAATTCCATGGAATGTGTGTGTGTGTGTGTGTGTGTGCGTGTGTGCGTATGCGTGTGTGTGCGTGTGTGCGTGCGTGCGTGTGCGTGTGTGTGTGTGTGTGTATGTGTGTGTGCGTGTGCGTGTGTGTGTGTGTGTGTGTGCGTGTGTGTGCGTGTGTGTGTGTGTGTGTGTGTGTGTGTGTGTTCAGCCCAAGATTAAGTTTTTTTTTCAGCTCTAGAGCTCCATTTCTTTTCTATTTTATTTCTATTTCTATTTATCTTGTCATTAATCTCAATATCCCCCAGGGCATAACCAGATCCCAGGGTGGAGACCTCAGATACAAAACTGTCCAAACGTACTGACAAGCTGTTTTTACAGGAGGCTTTTGATTTTTCAGGTTTGTATGTGTTTGTTTGACCATATTCACAATGGGATAGACTTATAATATTCTTTGCTGGAACATAGCTTCCTTTGAACTGAGAATGGTTGCCCTACAAAGGAGGGCAAGGAACAGTTTACTGAGGAGTAATAGATGTCCATCCGTTTCAACTTTTCGCTTCCTTAAAATTCAACACTAATGGCTAATAAAATAGTAGAAGCTGAATATGATATAAAAATCTAAAATGAGGTTTTATGAAAGAAAACACGAGAGAAATTGTAGTGATCAGTATCAGAAATATTCCCATGAGTGGAATGAATTTCTAAGACAACAGAAATCACTAATGATGAAAGTAAAAAGGTTAGTGTGAGCTGGCAGACTGATCTTCAAATCAGCCCAAATTTGCCCAAATAAAAATATGACAAACTAATTAATGAAAGTTAAGTTGACTGGACTCCTGGCTGTGTCAGTAGTAATTCTATCTGGAATATAGTATCTATCTTGCATACCACATTAGTTTCTTTTTGTCAGTCCAGAAAATATGATTCCTGAAGTCCTATCCTGATACAAACAGAGAAAATATGAAGATTATTTACTAAAAGAAGTGGGTGACTGTGTTCAAATATTTTTGCTGAATTTCAGTTACATTTAAAACCTCTCTGAAGACATCTTATTGTAGCAATGTTCAGACATAAGGTTGCCTATCTTCCTCTTTTCTCTTCAGAAGAAACTCTACCAGTGACACAATAAGGTTCTGTGGGCTAAAGAAAGAAAGCTATGATAAAAGCAGTTGAAAAAAAAAGTCAGAACCAATTCTTAGTCTTACTAAACTGAGCACTTAACAATCCTGTACAACCAAAGCCACAGAGCTGATGAACAGATGCAATGATCCTTCCACATCTGTGTTATGTCACATCGCTGCACTTAGAGCTCCTTGTTCTGATTACATTCTTATTTCAAGTCTAGAACTATGCTTCTTGTGTTGACATATCTGTCTCCTCTATTTCACTGAGGCTTCCTATAGACGATTAAGTTTTGGTATGAATATCATCCTTGAAAATATTTCTTTACTCTGTCATTTAGTTTTTAGTCTGTCTGATATTTTAAAGCTGGTTATTTATTGCTATAGTAGTGGTTCTCAACCTGTGGCTCATGGCCTATCATGACATATCACATGTTTACATTACTATTCATAACAATAGCAGTAAGATAGCTATGAAATGGTAAATATTTAGTAGTAAATATTTAATGGGGGTTTCTACCCAAACTTTGACCATTTATATCCCAAATAAAATACACAAACTTTAACTTCACTAGAGGTAGGCAGATATCATCCCTCTATGCTATGTTATCTACTTCTCTGTCAACAACCCTGAGATAAAACTTGCCATGTTCAATTGGGGTTGCTCTTAATACATCTGGGCCGCCCTCATGATCAGTTCTCAAGATCATTATCCCATGATGTCTTCTCCTCTCTTTTACCTCTCCCCTCTCTCCGTGTGGTCTCTGCTAAGACCCCAAGTTCACAGAACCAAAGATCTTCTGCCCAACTATAGGTTATAGGCATCTTTATTCAAAAAGAGATTTTATATTAAGGAGCAAGGTTATAGAGCATCATTTGGTGTACATGAGGATTCCTTCATCACTTAGGTAGCCAGGGACAGTATTTATTATTACAATACATAACAGCAGGCCAAAGCTCAATGAGTTGGGGTTACCACCATATAAGGGATAGTATTTAAGGGTTGTGGCATTAGAAACAAATGCAGATAAATTTAAATCATATATCCTTTCTCGTCATAATACAATAAAACTTAAATCAATAGAAAAAAATGGGGCCTACTAATACAATTCCTACACTGGAAGGAGTTGGGGTGTAGAAATAGTCTAGAGATTATATGACTATTTTCATAAATTTCAACATTTACTTGATGGTGGTCAAGAAAAGATACAGGATATTGACAAATTTTGTCAGTGACAGACCATTGCCAGGGATAGAACAGATCCCTGGAAGATCACATTGAAAAAGATTAGGAAACTGTACAAAGAAAATTTGATTCCATTTCTCAGGGAAGTTAAAATCAGTATACCTTTTCTGTTTCTTTCTAAAAAACAAACAAACCTTTTTAAAAAAATTTTTTATTAATTTATTTTTTAACTCCATATTTTACTCTACCTCCATTCACCATCTGACTGACAAACAAACCTTTAGAAGAGAAGAAAAACTAACCAGAAACACACACACACACACACACACACACACACACACACACACACACACACACA
>JADRCD010208940.1:21891-36193 GCA_019843815.1 Montemys delectorum
ACACACACACACACACACACACACACACACACACACACACACACACATATAAACACAAACCCTACAAAACTGCAATATTGAAATTTAATATGTAAGCAAAAGACTAATAAAAAAAAATGTTCAAATGCAGCTCCAAAATACAACTGAATTCATTTTAACCATCGACTTCTGAGCGTTGGACTTGCCTTTAAGTGTGACTAATACACTCAGTGATATTCTGCTGAAAGAAAAAAAACTAATTTTTCTTTTGCAAAAGTTTCCAATTGTAGCCAGCTTCTAGGGTAGGGATTGTATCAACTTCCTATCTCAGTACTGGGGCCCTGTGAGTCTGAGAACTGTGCCAAATGGAACCTTTGCATGCTGCCACAATCTTTGTGGGTTTAAGTGTCCTGTGTCTAACTGGCTGGTATGGTCTTCCTGCTTCCTCTTCTGCATAACTCCCTGAGCCTTGAGGAAAGAGTTTGATACAGGCATTCCATTTAGAACTTTTTCAAAGTTTCTTACTTTCTGCCCATACTCCAGTTGTGGGTGTCTTTTAGTTCCAATCTCCTTTAAGAGGAAGCGTCTACGATGGTGGCTGAGCATGGCCCTGATCTATAGGTGTAACAGATTAACATTAGAAGTAATTGTATTACTAGGTTCCTTTAGCAAAGCAGTATTATTTTGTTTTCCTAGGCTTATTGATTTTCTATTCTCAAGTTCTTGCCTGTCCAAACAATGGCAGGCATGATTTCTATCTTATGGCATAGGCCTTGTGTCTAAGGATAGAGTGGATTTTTTTTTAATTCCGACAAGGCTATGCCTCTACATTCTCTTCATCCAGTGTCTGGATTCCAAGTATTAAACTCATATTATTGACTTTGCAGCAAGAACATTTACCCACTGACCTAATTTACCAGGCTTGTATTAGTTTATTCAATTATCAAAAGCAACTTATGTGAATGTTAAATGATAATCATCTGATTAAATCCAAAGCCAAAGATATATGGCCATAACAATTATTTAGTATGCTATAAACTTCAATATTTCTGTCTGATATTTCCTAAGTTCGTTAATATAGTTACAAATTAATATATAAATTAATATATAAAATATAAATAAATATATAAATTAATATAGTTACATTTACAAATAGGGTTACCTGAACTTCCAGAAGTGTCTGGCATTGGGCTTGTCTGGCTGATGTTCTGGACTTCTTTACAGCCTGATCCTGTTAAGGCAAATGTATAAACTGCAAGACAATTCACACAGCATCTACTAGTAAATTTTACAATTATACAATTGTAAATAGTACATTGAATTTCTAAAGACAGGCATAAGTCCAATCAGATTCAAAAGAATTATACCTCTCTTCAAGTATTATTGAAATCACTTTGAAAAAGTAAGCATATTGGGGCAGTAGAATATATAGTCATTAGACAATTGAATAAAACAAAGCAGTTATTGTGATCAATAATTTAGACATGAGAAAAAAAACTCAGATATGTCCAAGGTCATGGCAAGTCAGACAATCATGACATTGAGGCCTGAATACAGGTTTTATATAATGAACTACTACATCATCAAAATCATTTAGGCCAGGGGCCTTTGGGAGCTGACCCATAGGACTCCAGAACACAAGTACTTTTTTACTGTCCACCTCGGCATTCTGAAATAACGTTATAAAGATAAGAGTAGAAGAGGAAAAGGTATTGTCCAACCTGAAGAGGGCTCCTCATTTGAACAGCAATGTTTATACTTGTACAGTCCTTCTTGGAAATCATGTATTTATGAGCTTATAGACATTGATTATGCATGTATGAGTGCATAGTCAATGTCTCTTACTGAAGTGTCTCCATTTTAAGTAGTTTTCGGTCAGACAATTTTATTGTGTAAACATGAATTCACTTACACAAAATATCAATGACTCCATGTGGCCTGTTAGTGTGATCAAAAACTGTGATCAACACAATATATGAAACTACTAAAGGATCAGGCATAGTGTATTGTTTTAGAATATGTTATTTTTTGTGATTAGGTTACTTCACTCAGGATGATATTTTCTTTTTCCATCCATTTGCCTAAGAATTTCATGAATTCATCATTTTTAATAGCTGAGCAGTACTCCATTGTGTAAATATACCATATTTTTGGTATCCACTCCTTTGTTGAAGGACATCTGGGTTTTTTCCAGCTTCTGGCTATTATAAATAAGGCTTCTATGAACATAGTGGAGCATATGTCCTTGTTATGTTTTGGAGCATCTTTTGGGTATATGCTCAGGAGTGGTATAGCTGGGTCTTTAGGTAGTACTATAACAAATTTTCTGAGGAATCATCAAACTGATTTCCAGAGTAGTTGTCCCAGCTTGCAATCCCACCAACAATGGAGGAGTGTTCCTCTTTCTCCACTTCCTTGCCAGCATCTGCTGTCACCTGAGTTTTTGATTTTAGACATTCTGACTGGTGTGAGAGGTTGTGTGAGGGTTGTTTTGACTTGCATTTCCCTGATGACTAAGGATGTTGAACATTTCTTTAGGTGCTTCTTGGACATTTGATGCTCCTCAGTTGAAAATTCTTTGTTTAGCTCTGTACCCCATTTTTTAATAGGCTTATTTGGTCCTCTGGAGTCTAACTTTTTGAGTTGTTTGTATATATTGGATATTGGCTCTCTATCGGATGTAGGATTGGCAAAGATCTTTTCCCAATCTGTTGTTTACCTTTTTGTCTTATTGACAGTGTCCTTTGCCTTATAGAAGCTTTACCATTTCATGAGGTCCCATTTGTCAATTCTTGATCTTACAGCATAAGCCATTGGTGTTCTGTTCAGGAACTTTCCCCCTGTGCCCATATGTATGAGATTCTTCCCAACTTTCTCCCCTATAAGTTTCAGTGTATCTGGTTTTATGTGGAGGTCCTTGATCCACTTGGACTTGAGCTTTCTACAAGGAGATAAAAATGGGTCAATTTGCATTCTTCTACATGCTGACCTCCAATTGAACTAGCACCATTTATTGAAAATACTATCTTTTTTCCACTGAATGGTTTTAGCTCCTTTGTCAAAGATCAAATGACCACATGTGTGTAGATTCATTTCTGGGTTTTCAGTTCTATTCCATTTATCTTCCTGCCTGTCTCTGTACCAGTATCATGCAGTTTTGATCACTATTGCTCTGTAATATAGCTTGAGAGTAGGGATGGTGATTCCCCCAGAAATTCTTTTATTGTTGACAATAGTTTTAACTATCCTGTTTTGGTTTTTTGTTGTTGTTGTTGTTTATTTTTTTTTATTCCAAATGAATTTGAAAATTGTTCTTTCTAACTCTGTGAAGAATTGAGTTGGAATTTTAGTGGAGATTGCATTGGATCTGTAGATTGATTTTAGCAAGATGGCCATTTTGACTATATGAATCCTGCCAATCCATGACCATGGGAAATCTTTCCATCTTGTGAGATCTTCTTCGATTTCTTTCTTCAGAGACTTGAAGTTCTTATCTTATAGATCTTTCACTTGCTTGGTTAGAGCCACATCAAAGTATACAATGTTATTTGTGGATTTTGTGAAGTGTGTCATTTCCTTAACTTCTTTCTCAGCCTGTTTATCATTTTAGTAGGGAAAGGCTACTGATTTGTTTATATCTAGCAACTTTACTGAAGTTGTTTATCAGCTGTAGGAGTCCTCTGGTGGAATTTTTGGGGTCACTTAAGTATATGATATCATCTGCAAACAGTGATATTTTGACTTCTTTCTTTCCAGTTTGTATTGCTTTCACTTTCTTTTGTCTAATTGCAATTGCTGAAACTTCAAGTACTATGTTGAACAGATAGGGAGAGAGTGGACAATCTTGTCTAGTCCCTGATTTTGGTGGGATCGATTCAAATTTCTCACCATTCAGTTTGATGTTGGCTACTTGCTTGCTGTCTATTGCTTTTACTATGTTTAGGTATGGTTCTTTAATTTCTGATCATTCCAAAACTTTTAACATCACGGGATGCTGAATTGTGTCAAACGCTTTTTCAGCATCTATTGAAATGATCATATGTTTTTATTCTTTGAGTTTGTTTATGTAAAGGATTATGTCACATACTGAACCATCCCTGCATCCCTGGATGAAGCCTACATGATCATGGGGAATGATCGTTTTGATATGTTCTTGGATTCAGTTGGCAAGAATTTTACTGAGTATTTTTGCATCAATATACATAAGGGAGATTGGTTTGAAGTTTGCTTTCTTCTTTTGGTTTTTGTGTGGTTTGGGTAATAAGCAGAATTGTGGCTTCATAGAATGAATTGGGTAGTGTACCTTCTGTTTCTAGTTTCTGGAATAGTTTAAAGAATACTGGTATTGTCTTCTTTAAAGGTCTAATAGACTTCTCCACTGAGCACATCTAGTCCTGGGATTCTTTTTTGGTTGGGAGACCATTAATGACTGCTTATATTTCTTTATGGGACTGTTTAATTTGTTTATCTGGATCTTGTTTTCACTTTGGCACCTTGTAAGCATCTAGAAAATTGTCTATTTCATCCAGATTTTCCAATTTAGTTGAGTATAAACTCTTGTAGATGGATCTGATGATTTTTTTTTTGTATTTCCATAGTTTCAGTTGTTATGTCTCCCTTTGTATTTCTAATTTTATTAATTTGGATGCTCTGTGCCGATTGGTTCGTCTGGTTAAGGGTTTATCTATCTTGTTGATTTTCTCAAAGAAGCAGCTCCTAGTTTTGCTAATTCTTTGTATAGATATTTTTGTTTCTATTTGGTTGATGTCAGCCATGAGTTTGATTATTTCTGGCAGTCTACTCCTCTTGGGTATATTTGCTTCTTTTGGTTCTAGAGCTATCAGATGTGTTATCAAGCTGTTAGCATAAGCTCGTTCCAGTTTCTTTTTTGGAGCTACTTAGAGCTATGAGTTTTCCTCTTACCAATGCTTTTATTGTGTCCCATAAGTTTTGGTATGATATGTCTTCATTTTCATTAAATTCTAAAAAAGTCTTTAATTTCTTTCTTATTTCTTTGTTGAGCAAGTTGTCATTGAGTAGAGTGTTGTTCTGTTTTCATGTGCATGTGTGTTTTCTGTTGTTTTTATTGAAATTTAAGACCATCCTTAGTCCTTGGTGATCTGATAGAATGCATGGGATTATTTCAATTTTCTTGTATCTGTTGAGACTTGTTTTGTGGCCATTTACATAGTCAATTTTCTAGAAGGTACCATGAGTTGATGAGAAGAAAGTGTATTCTTTTACTTTAGGATGAAATGTTCTATAAATATCTGTTAGATCCATTTGGTTAAAAACTTCTGTGAGTTTCATTATGTCTCAGTTTAGTTCCTGTTTCCATGATCTGTCCATTGCTGAGAGTGGGCTGTTGAAGTCTCCCAATGTTATTGTGTGAGGTACAATGTATGGTTTAAGCTAGCAAAGGTTCTTTTTTGAGTGTGTGTGCTCTTGCATTTGGAGAATAAATGTTCATGATTGAGAGTTAATCTTTGTAGAATTTTCCTTTGATCAGTATGAAGTGTCCTTCCTTATCTGTTTTGATAACTTTTGGTTGATGATTGGTTGTATTTGATATAAGAATGGCTACTCCAGCTTGTTTCTTGGGACCATTTGCTTAGAAAATTGTATTCCAATTTTTTACTCTTTGGTAGTGTCTGTCCTTGTCATGGAGGTGCATTTCCTGTATACAGCAAAATGCTAGGTCCTGTTTACCTATTCAGTCTGTTGGTTTATGTCTTTTTGTTGGGAAATTGAGTTTGTTGATATTAAGAGATATTAAGGAAAAGTGATTGTTACTCCCTGTTATTTTTGTTGTGCCTATCTTCTTTTGGATTTGTTGAAGGATTACTCTCTTGCTTTTTCTAGGGTGTAGTTTCCCTCATTGTATTGGGGTTTTCCATCTATTATCCTTTGCAGGGCTAGATTTGTGGAAAGATATTGTGTAAATTTGGGTTTTTTTTATGTGTGCAATATCTTGTTTTCTCTACCTATGGTAATACAGAATTTTGCTGGGTATAGTAGTTTTGACTAGCATTTATGCTGTCTTAGTGTCTGTATGATGTCTGCTCAGGATCTTCCAGATTTCATTATCTCTTATGAGAATTCTGGTATAATTCTGATACGTCTGCTTTTATATGTTACTTGACATTTTTCTCTTACTGCATTTAATATTCTCTCTTTATTTAATGTATTTGGTATTTTGATTATTATATGATGGGAGGAATTTCTTTTCTGGTCCAGTCTATTTGGAGTTTTGTAGGCTTCCTATATGTTCATGGGCATCTCTTTCTATAGGTTAGTGAAGTTTTCTTCTATAATTTTGTTGAAGATATTTACTGGCCTTTTAAGTTGTGAGTCTTCACTCTCTTCTATACCTATTATCTTTAGGTTAGGTCTTTTCATTGTGTCCTGGATATCCTGGATGTTTTGGGTTAGGAACTTTTTACCTTTTACATTTTCTTTGATTGTTGTGTAAATGTTTTCTAAGGTATCTTCTTCCCCTGAGATTCTCTCATCTATCTCTTGTAGTCCGTTGGTGACTCTTGATCTCTTTTATAGGTTTTCTAACTCAAGGGTTGTCTCCCTTTGTGATTTCTTTATTGTTTCTATTTCCAGTTTTAGATCTTGGATGGTTTTGTTCATTTTCTTTGCCTGTTTGATTGTGTTTTCCTGTAATTCTTTAAGGGGTGTTTGTGTTTATCTGCATTCTCCTGTATTTCTTTAAGGGAGTTATTTATGTTCTTCTTCAAGTCCTCCATCATAGTCATGAAAATTGACCTTTGATCTGAATCTTGTTTTTCTGTTGTAATGGTATATCCAGGACTTGCTATGATGGGAGAATTGGGTTCTGATGATGCCAAGTAATGCTGGTTTCTGTTGTTTCATGCTTGCTTCCTGCCATCTGATTATGTTTAGTGCTCCCTGCCCTTGCTATATCTCACTAGAGCCTGTCCTTCCCATAGTCCTGGTTGAGTAAGAACTTCTCAGAGTCCAGCTATCTCTGTGATCCTATGATTCCTGAATGCCACAGGCCAGCCATCCTTGGCCCCCTCAACTCGTGGAGAAATAGGGTCCTGGTACAGATCGGCAAGATGTTAGCAGACTGACAGACTGGCAGAACACAAGGGGGTGCTGGATCTGAATGTAATTCTCAAAGTGAGCATCAAGTTTTTATGGTCAGTACAAAAGAGAAAGAAAAGTAGGGAGGCACAGCAGACAAGATACATTCGAAGTCATCTGAAGCACAATGGGTCATTAGAAAAGTATATACATGTAAATTGGCAGAAACTAGGCAGTACTTGCAACTGAAAGAAAGTCTGCTTTAGCTAAGGTCATCTTAATCTTAGAAGCCAGGTGCAAACAGTTTCCATTCAGTCTATTGTACATGCCACAACCATCTAGTACTTAGTAAATGCACAACTATGCTAATTCTCTGGGCTAGCAGAGATATGCCCCAAGAGTCCCATTCTTGCTAACTTTACCCAGAACAAAACAATAATCTAATTTCTGGGAGTGATCAATTGCAATTCTAATTTATTTTTTACTTTGGAATTTAGAGTCTAAGAGGGAATGAATTTTATTTGTCATAACTGATATCAAAAATATTGTCGCACTATCTTTCTTTCCTTCCACTTTTCTAGAGGTTCTGTGGCCAACTATCACAGACTGGATGATCTGAGCAAAATAAAAATAAAAATAAAAATAAAAATAAAAATAAAAATAAATAAAAATAAAAAAAAAATAAAAATAAAAATAAAATACTTTCCACAGTTCTATATGCTCAGATTCCAAAATGGAGCTGCTGACAAGTCTGATTTTTCATGAGCTCCCTTGCTTTACTTACACATGGATGTTTTTCCACCATGTCCTCACACAGACTATTCTTGCTGAGTGAAGACAGGCTGGTACACTCATCTAGCAAAACTTTCTGCAGCTTGAGAGACAAACCGCCTCAGTCATCTGATGATTACATTTTAATTATTCAGAAGTATTCTTACTACTATGTTTAGAAACCTGAAGAAGATTATTTTATAAAGAAAAAGAAAAGAAATTTGATACTTCTTATTGAGGCTCCAAATGTCCAGCAATGAGGTCTTATTAGTAAACTAACTATAGGCTCCACTAAAAAATGATGGGAACATATGCAAAACTCTACTTTTATCACTACATTTGGTAACAGTTCTACTCATAAATATCTTTGAAAGTAATGAAGTCATATAAGTACTGATTTTCAACAATAAGAGACTCTCAGAAACATGAAGTAATATGATAGAAAACCATTCTTCTTTCTGTATCACCAGTTAGAGAACTTCCATGCATCCAGTAAATCCTTTTCCTTTTTAAACATCTATGCAGATGCCAAATCTGTAGGCTGAACTGTAAATCAAAATAAGCTGTACAAAATACTCACTCTGAAATGTGTGCCTGCCCATGTCCCATGTTCCAATTCAGTGCTGGAATTACCAAAATAACTAGTGAGACTGTTCAGTCCTAGGGTCAGCAACTTTTTCTTTCAATTTCTTAATTCCAGGGCAAATAGCTTTGAGATGCTAGGTGCTAGAATTCAGTAAACATAAAAGAAATTTCTAGTTCTTTTGTTACTTTATTACAACTAACATTCTATTTAATCATATATTCCTCTAGGAGAAATCAACTATTTGAAGAAAAAAATCTATTCCTACTATCTGAATTCTGTCTTTCAATGTGGAACAAAGATCAAAGAGGATATGTTTCTTAATTTTTGAACATTAACAATGTTCTTCATACTGCAGAATGGAATTACATACAGCTACTATGAAGACCCCTGTAGTTTTGATCCTATAAAATGAAGGTCTTAATATAGGTACATAATTAATTGTAGAATATTTAATATCTTTCAAATAAATTGGAAATAATAAGGCACCTGGTACTTGAATATTTATTTTAAATATTTCACCAACTATAGGAAACTGTGTGATGTGTTTGAAATATTTAGTAGAGATACCTTACTTAAGTTCAGCATTATATATTATATTAAAACTGTATATTTTATAATGTATATAATATCTACTGTGGTACAATTGGAGAGTTTATCATTAAGCAATATTTGTTAATTGCCAGCAAAAACAGAAACAATGCATGGCTGCTAGATCAGCATTTTGCTTGCCAAAAATTTGAAAGAACACTCATCATTAATGATTTTAATCTGTTGGTCAGTACTTTGTTCATAATACAAGATTATTTCAATTAAAATGTAAAAAAAGTAATTCAAAGTGCTCAATGCTAAAGTGTACAACTTGTGTTTTATTATTTTCCAAGAGTGATCAGATTCTTGTGTAGTAGATTTATCCTCTATATTTAAAAGATAGTACTAGGACTTATTATTCAAGAAAAAACTTCTCACTTTTGTAATTTCCTTGTCATTCTGAAAGGAAACTCATTCCCTGATCATCTTTCCCCATTTTATAATGAACAATATATTTCATTCTTTCCATTACACTTTGATGAAGAGTCCATTTATAGAAAATTGAGATGCACATGCTCAGTGGATGAAGTGTAACTGCGTCGTCTATGTTTTCCATGACTTAGCCATGCCCTCTGTTCTAGGATGTGAAAATTGGTTCTTACACTCAGTTGGAAAGCCAGCATGGCTCGACCAGATGACTGCTGACCTTCAGGCAATAGAGAGGGGAAGAGATCCCCAACTGCTCTCATTACTCTGGACAGTGACCTCATTTGGAGCAGCAGCCTTGAGAAGCAAACATCTGAAAAATAGACTCTCTCTTTTAACACTAAACTCTTCTGGGTATATGTTTTGAGAACCTAGGTTGCCTAATTTTTATGATGTCAATGTCTTGTATCAGTTTCATGTCCATTATTCTTCATTTATTGAAAACCAGTTACTAACACTGTAATGCCTTCTAAGTTTAGAGAATATCTGAGTTTAGAAGCCATAGGGAATTGAAGTATTGAACTATCTTTTCTTATTCTTATAATCCTGCTCCTCAGGTATGATAGACACAGAATGAATGTTTTCAAAGTAAATGATAGTAACTATATTATGAATACCCATAAAACATTTGTATAAAATGTATCATTCAGAAACACAAAGCATTGTTGGAATTATCCCATGCCATAATAAGAGCATGATATAACCTAATAAATGAAAGAAATGGTGCATGAACTAGTGTGTCTGCCCAACTCTGGTATACAGTATTTAGTTAAAATTGTTCAGGACTAGTGAGATGGCTCAGCGGGGAAGAGCACCAACTGCTCTCCAGAAGGTTATGAGTTCAAATCCCAGCAACCACATGGTGGCTCACAACTACCCAAATGAGATCTGACGCCCTCTTCTGGTGCACCTGAAGACAGCTACAGTGTACATACATGTAATAAATAAATTTAAAAAAATTGTTCTATACCCTTTCCTTTTTGTTACTCTGGAAATATGTTTCAGCTAGGACTTAAACTATCCCTCAAAATAGTAAAGTAATTTTCCTGTAATTTGTGTTTGAAGTTCTAACCCTACTCTTTTATTTACATGCTCAACATTCACAGCAGCATGGAAAACATATCATTACACTTGCATGAAAACTGAAAAAGCTGGTGAATCTTGAAGGAGGTGGGCATAAAATTTTTTCTCTGTCATTTCTGTTAGGTTATATTTTCAATCTGATTTGACCTGCCATCTCCTTCCAAGGACATCTGAGTGTGCCAGGTTATGTGTCCCCTGTTTAACTCTTGTCATCTAATCAAGAAAAATTGACATCTTGCTGGACTGTGTCTTCAATTCTCAGGCCTGAAGATATTAAATGAATAAAACAGGAATTAGGTCATCTGAGAATGTACATCCATTTATTATGCCATAGATCAAGGGAAATCTCAATTGTGGCTCTCATTATAGGGTATCACTAACTCTAGTATTAAATACATATTGATTCACAGATGAGCAGACTCTAGCATACTGTGATGTAAACACAGTTCCTCTACAATCTATATTTATACATTAGATGTGACTTGTTCTTTTTAAATTCTGTCATTTGACTTACCACAAGTCACCACCTCTCATGACACAGAGTACTTTGGGATGATATTTCTGTGCGGACAGAGGGTGTGGGGTTGACAAAGTTGCTTTATGACAGATCTGTGGCCATTTCCTGTTCATTGCCTCTGTTCACTAGCACATACATGCTGGCCTTAGTGGATGTGATGTTCAAGCCAGAATGTGTAAAAATATATAATTTTCTTTCAATGTTTTATATTTATATCCTTCATAATAGAACCTTTGTATAAAGCTAAGAATTTTCTTTCTTGCCCTATGTCTTGTTTCTCGTGACTCATATTTATCCAATCTACATATATTTGCCACCAAGTACTTACTGATTTACAAAAATGAAAAGGATTTTTGTATACTTGATATTCACTCAGAAGAAAACCATTATGAATCTTAAAGGCCTAACATTTTTATCTTGAGGAAAAGCATAATTGGACTGAAGGTTATTTCCTGGGAACTTTTGAAAAAGCCAAATAACAGCTTTTCAACATGTTTTGCATTAAGTATCTTCAAAGTAATGCATGAAAATAGCAGCTGGCAGTGACTTAGTACCAGGAGTGACATGGCCACAAGTGTTTGAATGCATCTATGTATACTTTAGACTCCATTCCCAAATTTGTTTTTATGTACTTAGGGTACTTTTACTTGAATTTTTATTTATTATTTAACACAAACCTAGTCATTTCATAGTCTTTGCTTTAAAATTAACACAATTGATGAAAAACCCTTGTTGGGTTTTTAAAGAAAATTAAGCACTCCGTAATCTGAAATACCCAAAGCAACACAATTTCTTCAAGTGTATGTCTTGTTGTATTGTTAAGAAAACTCCCTTTACAATCTACCAACCTCACATTATCTTTTTTTTTGTTTTGTTTTGTTTTTGTTTTGAGACAAGGTATCTCTGTGTAGCCCTGGGTGTCCTGGCTGTCCTGGAACTTGTAGACCAGGCTGGCCTCGAACTCAGAAATCTGCCTGCCTCTGCCTCCCAAGTGTTGGGATTAAAGGCGTGCGCCACCACCGCCCGGCTCACATTATCTTTTTAAAGGATATCTGGAGTTATTCTTTTCAACATGATGGCACTTGGGGGGGGAAGAGTACCCTCTGTCTAATTCTGGCTGTAATTCAATAAAGATTCCTTGGCAAAAAGGAATAATAGCAGGTTTCTGGAGCCAGCTCTTACACATTGCTTTGCACTGCTAGGGAGCAGTCTGATTTTGAGTTACTAAATCCGACTTATGAAAGTGATTGAAGAATTTGATCATATATAGCATGTTTTGGCATCCGTGTCTTAAGCTTCTTCTAACAGCAATGACTTTGATTAAATTGAACTATAAAAAATAGTTAAATAAATATGTCATTGAATATTGTATTTGAATCATTTCACTTTAGTTTTGTTACATGATACAAAATATATGACATGGTACTGAAATAATCTTTTTTGACACTGTAAAGATTATCTTTGTATTAGTGAAATGCAAATGTTTATCTCTGTACCAACAGAGTGCTAAGTACTGTCTGGACTTTGGTATTGTTTGCTATTGTGTGAAGTACCTGTCTCAGTGTTTTGTAAGCATTTTTCTCCATCACCTTCTGATTTGTTTAAGAAAGATCTGATGGTCTATAGCAGGGCAGGAGAGGAAAGGTGAGATATCCAGGCAGATAGGAACTTGGGGAGAAAATCAGAAGCAGAGGATTCACTAGCAAGAAACAGAGGAGGAATCAGATACCTGGACTGAAGGAGAAGCAACAGGCCATATGGCAGAATTTAGATTAGAATACATGGGATAATTAACTAGTTTGGAATGAACTTAAGCTATAAGGCATAGTCATTAATAGATAATAAGTCTCTGTGTCATTGTTAGAAACTGGCAGGTTAAGACAGTCTAGTGGCAACATGACAGGTATCTTATTAGTTTAGTAAATGATTTTTGAACTCACTATGTCAGATTACAGGGCATGTTATAGGCCTAACCTCATATATCAACCCTGTAGAATATTTCAAGTTTTTGTTTTCACCTCATTCATGTATTTGTAAGTTCAAATGCAAGGACTTATAGTAAGTTTTCTAAACTATATCCAAGATAAGAAACCTTCATCTGACAAGAAGAGACCTTGAGGAGAATACTTAATGCATCTTCAGAGGGGAATTATAAATTTAGATCTTGAACCCAAAACCTATGTGTTTTTATCTCCATTTTAGCATTAGTGAGAGATGTTGAAACCCTTCACTGCTTAGGCCCAGTGAAGAGGTCCCAGATCATTAATGGCTGTTAAAGGTTACTTTAAGAGAACTATGGGACCCTCCCGTCTTTTTGCTTGTGAGTACTTTGTTCCTCCTCGTGCCTCTGTTCTAGTATGTGGTTACCTTAAAGAAACAAAATCAGTTGATTAAAAACTAGCACCTCTGAATCCATGAGACAAAGTAAACATTATCTCTTCACAAGTTAATTATGACAGGTATGCTCACAGTAAGCAGAAGCTGATATACAGACAATTGACACATAATTGTTGCACTATGTGACTCAGCAAAATCAAACTGGATATAGTTCCACAGTGGAAAACAACAACAAAAATAAAACTATAGAAAGGCGTAGTTGTTCCCTTGTTCCTAAAGTCTCTCTTCCTATTCGCAGCATCTGACAAGTTCCTACCATGCTTTTACTACAACTCAGCTATTGTTTCTTTATAAATGTCTTAATATCCAGAACTGGCACAAGTATTCATAGTCTATATGTCAGTCATACCAGGACATGCTAACATGAGCCCATATGAAGCAGGAAGCTTTACCTTCTGTCCAGCCTCATACTATTCTCCTAAAAGGGAGAAGAAACTTCATTGAGAGACACGGGAACACCAACTGTTCAATATACAGAGCTATATTTGATAAATTTTTCTCTGTCCTTTTCAATTACCATTTTCCTACTTACCTGTGGTTTATGCAGTCTAGAAGAACCCATCATCTAAAACTAGTCCAGGAAACTCCTCCATTATTTGATAAGTATGAATGCAAAGATTTACTTTCTTTCTCTCCTTCCCTCTCTCCCTGTCTCCCTCCTTTCCTCTCCTCTCTCTCTCTCTGTATGTCTGTCTCTGTCTGTCTCTGTCTCTGTCTCTGTCTCTGTCTCTGTCTCTGTCTCTGTCTCTCTCTCTCTCTCTCTCTCTCTCTCTCTCTCTCTCTCTCTCTGTGTGTGTGTGTGTGTGTGTGTGTGTGTGTACATGTAGGCACTCACATACCTCTGCCTCTCTGCCTCTCTGCCTCTCTGCCTCTCTGCCTCTCTGCCTCTCTGCCTCTCT
>JADRCD010208940.1:36293-65247 GCA_019843815.1 Montemys delectorum
CCTCTGCCTCTGCCTCTGCCTCTGCCTCTGCCTCTGCCTCTGCCTCTGCCTCTGCCTCTGCCTCTGCCTCTGCCTCTGCCTCTGCCTCTGCCTCTGCCTCTGCCTCTGCCTCTGCCTCTGCCTCTGCCTCTGCCTCTGCCTCTGCCTCTGCCTCTGCCTCTGCCTCTGCCTCTGCCTCTCTAGTAGTTTGAATACAGATGTACCTTGCTCTCGTGTTGTATTTTTGGGTAGGTACTGAGGATCTGAACTCTGGTCCTCATATCTGTGCAGGAAGCACTCAGCCACTGATCCATCTCTCTGGTCCTCATTTATGTTGTTGTTTAGTTCCAGGGATTATCTCCAAAAAATCAGAATGCAAGTCTAAGACAATTCCTTTACTTTTAATTCCTAATATTTAAATCCTTAGTCCTACGAAATAGTCTCCAAATCAATTTTAAAGGAAATTCTTTTAAGTTTATTAGATGCATATGAAACTAAGGAAATTTCCTGGACAACCTACTCAGATTTCTCGAGGGCATAACATAGTCAGGAAGGATCATTGCTATGGATGATTGAGGGAATTCTGGTTCCCTGGTTATACTAGAATAGAATGGTAAAATTTCACCATGACTGTAGTACTTACAGTAAAGTTTTCTACTATTGTATTTACCAATTTATCTGAATAATTCTTAATTATCAATTCAAAATTCATAAATGCCTTTTCATTTATATGATGCCCAGTAATTTTATTTTATTCAGTTAGATTTTCATTTCTTTTTACACTATTCCAATCAGCATTCTTTAAGAAATTCTAGTACCTGTACATCTATTCCCTGAAACACATGAATATGTCTTACCTGAAGCACAGAGACAGTGAGACACAAAACAAATTTATTGGGTGGGAGGTGTGAGCAAGCTAGATCAGCTCCTTTCAGACCCTCTAGGTAGTTTCCATTATTATTATGAACAGTAAGTGGAGCTCATGTAAAAGCTAAGCACAAGATAGCATGTTTACTCCATAACTATTCTACTGTTAAGTTTCCTCATATTTTATCTGTCTTAAAAACATAAACCAGGTCAGATAAAGTTTATCTTTAACCTGCCTTTTTGCTGATTATTTTTAAATGTCTAGAAAAAGTGAGTCACAGTGACATTCTAAAGAATGCATCAAATGGAGAATATCTAAGTATCTATACTAATGCAGGGTAAATATAGTTCACTACAGGTAAATGCAAAATAACGAGCTTTTGAGTAAAGAATATAAACTTGGAAGATCTGCTTAGTGGAGAGATACTACTGCAGGGGGATTCGAAACCCATTTGGGAAGTTGTTGTGAAGACTATCCATTTCGCCTTCAGCTCAACATACAATTACAGAGAGATCAGGTAAGATCACTAAAAACAAAATAACATAAATCAAAGACAGAATTACTGTTACAAAATGTAAAGATACATTTGCCCCCCAAAATGCAGACCCTGGCCACTTTGTTTTCCAATCAAGCCATCAAAAGGCTTGAAAACGGACCAACTGCTGTTTCCAAAGCAACTCTGAAGGTCAAAATGAGTTCTATGAAGTTGAGATCCAGAATTATTTACAAAAGTGGTAAAATTACTACACTGGAAACAAAGAGAAAAGTAATAAGACTCTATGCAACAATAATAGAAAAGGGGGAAAAAGTATAAAACATGTTTTACAAAATTACATAAATGTGAATGTGTTTTTAAAATCCTCTGAAGCATAGTAATCACTGAAATAAATATAAAATTAAACACTTTAAAAGACAGATTACAGAATCTTGAAGTAAACACATTGAACTGTGGCAGGAAACCAACAAACTCAAATTAAGTATTAGTTCTTCAGCTTTTGAAATGACACTGACATATTTTAATTCCCTGAAGTGAGTGGTCCTATTAACCCTAAGTTTAAATAAAAATTGATAGAGAAAATACTCAGCTAAAGTACAATGAGTATAAAGATGAAAATATTCCAAATTTTACTTAATTTACACTAAAGTAATTAAAATGCATACCATATGATGTGAAATTAACAGGGAAAAAGCTGAAATATTTGACAAAATTGGACTTTGATTAACAAAGTGTAAATCTCTCTTGCAAAGTGTAAGTGACAAAAACTAAGTTACATTACATATTTATGTTTTACTTTTTTCAGAAAGAGTTTTTTACTGAATAAATATATTTGAGACAAAAAATGTCTAAATCACTTAACAAAATCATTTTTGTTTTCTGAACTTTCTGAAGTATTTTTTAACTTTCTGAGATCGTATCTGAATTCTCATTTTACCTTTTAATCTTAACATATAGATGAAATAGTTCACATTTATCAGACTTATGACACATTTTTAAACTAAGTGAAGGTACCTAAGCAATGTGGGGTAGTCCCTTCCAGACTCCCTGGTTCGGCACAGAACATACCCAAACAACAATTTCCCACTCAAAGAGATTCTTTATTCAGCAAGACAGAGAAGCAAGGTGGCTGAATCTGAATTGGGCAGAAATGGCAGTGAATAGCTTTGCAGGAATGACTTTTAAAGGGAAAAAAACGATGAGGTTAGGTCCATGTTGGGATAAGCTAGGATGAGTTTGTAGGTTCTAAATGAACCTTGGGGGTCAGGCTAAAATGAGTCAGACATCATGAAGAGGCCAAATGAAGGACTTGTCCTTGATGGCCAGCTTGAGGAACGTGATAGTGGTTAACTAAGGGAATCTAATGATTTAACAAGAGAGAGGCAAGAGGGGAGGGCTGGGTTCCTGGCACCTTGATTGCCATGGCTAGGCCTGTTAGAGCCCTTCACTAAGTATACTGTTAAAGTCAAGATTCCTGAGAGGGAGGAGTCTGGGAGAGATGGAAACAAATACCATGAAGTCAAATCGTGGGTGACTGACAGCCTAGGTTCTGCTTGACAGCTTTCCAGATTGTTCTTTGTATGTTCTGCTTAAGAGAGTTTCTCTTAGTATTCTAAAAACTCTCTGGCTAGCTCATTCCTTGCAGATCAAAAGCATAGTCTTTCAATTACATGTAAATTCAGTCATTACCACACAATCCTGTGAATCAGATTCCCATGACCCTAGCCCCTTGATTCTGAGAGACAGCAGCACATTTTTTTTTCAACATTGAAAAAATTTTCAGAGATGTGCTTGCCTTTGATAAGCACAGACAAGAAGATAGGTGGTCTGAACTCCAATCCCTGTCCTGAAATTACCATTCCTACCATGCCTGGGCTTGGATCAGGCATGATCTGGAATCCAGGAATCTTCCTACCACTGTAAGCACAAACAAAAACTTAGCTGGGTGGGCTTTTGTCCTGTGATCACCACTCCCTAATCTTTCTGACAAACTGGATCATAGTGCAGCTGACTCTGTTCTTTTAGAGCTGTTAAGCTCCAATTCATATTGCATCCTTATATTTTGCATAGTTGAGAAATTATATATTTTTGAACTCATGTTTTCATTTATCAAATAGCCTTCCTGGTAGTTCTGGAGATCTCAACATTTGCCATTTTGCTGAGACATAGACACACCCTCACTCCTGGACTGTTTCTGATTCTCATGGAGTTATTAACCTTGGTTACCATGGCAGGGAGAATATTTCCCAAAGGAAGAGCAAGAAGTAATACACACTAACACACACACACACACACACACACACACACACACAAGACTTACACCCACAGCAACCACTGATACTTGTCAAGAGAACATACTGCTGGCTCTCTTTAGGGGAGGGAAGCATGTCACACTATCCCTACCGTGGTCAAGCAAGACTCAGCAATGGGGAGGCTCAAGCCTTAAGTATTGCTTTGGAGGAACATCTAGCTTCTTATCTGGATTTCATTCTTGTGGAGTGAGTGAGGTTGACACTCAGAAAATTTCATTGCATGGATAACATTGAAGAGCTAGAAGATTTTAGAAAATAAGGGCTTTTAATAAAAGTGTGCTAGTAGAATATACTTTGTATAAACTTTGCCTAAAAGGATATGAAAAGTTCTCTGTAATGAGCCAGGAATGTAGGCTAGCCAGTTCCAGGAACCGGTGGGTCACCAAGGCCCCCTCCAGCTAGGACCCAGAATAAAAAGACAGGATATAAGTCATCGGGGTAATTCTAGGAGTGGTCAGCTATAACATGAATAGTATAGACCGAACCACAATCTTGTGACCAAACCACATTCTTGTGCATAATGAGTGTGTAGGATGTTTTCCTTATGACCCTGACTCAACTAGGGAATGGGTCTCTTTAGAATTTTCCACTGTTCTCTTGTTATGTTTCCTTGGTAACTCCCTCACACACACACCCCTCAGTTTGTGGTTTTTCCTTTAAATACCCCTTACTCCTCGTGCTTGTGTTCGAACTCCTCTGGCCTGCAAGGTTACGAGTTCGACTGCGGTACCGGCCGGCCTTTCTTCAATAAACCTCGTGTGTTTTGCAACAAGTTCAGTCTCTCGCAAGTTATTGGGTGGTCGTGTCATCCCGAGGCTTGAGTGAGGGTCTCCCCAGGTCTGGGGGTCTTTCAACATAATGAATTAGCCATAGGGTTATAGGATAGAAACACCTAGTGTTTACAGTCTACTACCTTCTACCCTTTAGGTTCTGTGTGTTCAGAAAATGACCAATGAGGCAGAGGAGTAAATGGAAAGGAAGAGGTTTTAAGAGAATTTCCTCCATTTCTCAGACTTGGTCTTGAGACAGTGACTCTATGTTTTACTTTTATGTTTATTATCTTTGAATTCTACCGACATTTCTGTGGGGCAGGCTGCACTATTAGCTTCTGTTGGTAAACCTAGGACCACCCAGCAGCCTGTTCTCTGTAACCCAGTACCAGCCACCACCATCATTATTAGCTTCCAAAAGTAACACATTTCCACAGTCACTAAGAATTGTGTATTGTCTCTATGTGCATGTGCTATGCTCCTTCAAAGAGTCCCAGTTACGACCAGCTCTCTCTCTCTTTCTCTCTCTCTCTCTCTCTCTCTCTCTCTCTCTCTCTCTCTCTCTCGTGTTCTTTTTCTGTCTCTCTCTGTAACTCCCTCCCCCAATAATCCTGTTAAGTGAGATCTTTTGTGTGGTACCATCTTTGCTCATTTTTTTTTTCTTTTTGGCCTCAATTTAGCAATATACTCAATAGCTTCTGTTTACAAACAGATTAAGTTTGAAGAGATGACTCATCTGTTTCAGAAAATCTAAGCTCATCTTTCCAGAGGTTCTTTAAAGTGATAGGGTGTACAATTCAGACTTAGGAGTTGGCAAGGGCCTTTGAGAAGAAGATCTATAAGCTGATAAAAAGCAACTAGGCAGGAAACTTCACTCACAAGAAATTTACCCACAAGAAAACCTAGACTGACCCTTATACCCATATATCCAGCCTCCCAACCCTGAAAATAGTGTAAAAATAAGAACTCTGGTTAGTTGTCCACTCTCAGGAGAGTTTTCTAAATTCTTTCTATAATAGAAGTATCACTCTCTAGGCATCTAAAGTCTTAACTAGAATTTTATTAACACAGATTCATCAACATCCACCTCTTTCAAGAATGTATAAGTTTGTGCTTAGTGTTGAAGTGTCTTCAGAGATGTATTCCTCAAATACTATCATAATATTCTGTAAAGGGACAGGGCTTCCTGAAATTATGATGTCTCATTCTTTCAGATGAGACAACTAATGAACATGGTGTGCTAAGGTCATCTACACAATCCTTATAACAAGGTATCATGGATAGGTAAAAAGTGAAACTAATTCCAACAGAAATAATCAAGAAATAAAGAAATGAATAAGTCACTAGCTACTATGACTAGAGAAACATTAATAGAATCTTAAGAGGAGGTAAAGGTAGACACAAAACATTGAAGTGTGAATTTTATCCAGAAAGCTGTTGAAAGATAGAGAAGATCATGGGATAGCAACATAGAGAATGGGTGGGAAGATGGAAGACTTTAGGCATTATTTAGCAACAGTATTACATTAAGTAATAGTGTTAAAATCTTGGGGACTTCAGTACTGAACATAAATGGTACTTATACACTTGAAAACATTTTTATTTTAGCTCCTTTAGAACTGTGCAGACAAGTCCTGATGAACTTTTCTGAATATACTGAGTAACAGAAATTTGCATTTCAAGATCTATATCTAGTAAAGCCATGTGTTGATCAAGAAGAAATATATGTTGCCTCTGAAAAAAAATCAGACATTTAATTATGGAAAAAACTATAAACAAACACAATGAGAAATCTGATGAGGCCTTCATATATTATACATTAGTACTCATATTATTGCAATTTTTAATGGAATATAGGGGCCATAGATACCATTCTGTTAGCTTTGTCATAAAATGAAATGGGCATTAATCTACCACAGAGCTCAGAAACTGTCTTGGGTCTTGTTTCTTGTTCTCTAGCTTAAAACATAATCAGTTGTAAATGAAAATATAGATTCTACACATGCATTAAATTTTTAGATGAAATTCATGGAAACAAAATATTTTTCCAGGCTTAACTTTGTCAATGAGCTATTCATGTTTAGAGATTTGGGGAACTTCTGAAAGTAAAGAAGCTAACACATAATGTATCCAAGTCTATGGTTTGTGTTCCTTCCCCATGTGAAACATGTTCATTGTGGTGTTTCATGTTTTTAAAGTGAATAACAGACGTATTTTCTTATGTGACCTATTTTATACTTGGAAAAGCTGAGTGAAATTTCTTTTACTCTTTACATGTTGATTATGACTATAAGGCAAAGACATATTTCACATAGCACTAGAAACCCTTCAGAATGCAGAGATGCCTTTCCTATGCCTACAGAAACATTGAGAAATTACACCAAAGTGCCATGATAGGAAAAAACAGAGCACTCAGACCTTATTATTTTCTGTCTCTTCAAATGATTCTCGAGACTCTCTTCCCTACATACATGTTTTCTGCTAAAGATTATCCACAAGCTACCCTCTTATTGAATTTTACACTAAAATGCATCTTTTTTAGGTTTTTCATTGATTCTTTGTGAATTTCACAAGGTACCCTAATCCCACTTATCTCCCCCCACCTCGTACCCATTCTCCACCCTTGTAACCTAACCTCAACAAAGAAAAAAAAATCTCCTTGTGGAAACTGTAATGTGTCACAGTGTGCCCCCACAGTATTTCCTTTGGTCCACACTTCTCTTGCCAATGTTCGCTGCAGAGATTCATTTGTCTGGGACAAAGCATCTGTCCTCTGCTATTCTTTCAGTATTGGAACCTCACTGGGACTCCTCTTGGATATCGTGCTATTGCCCTGTATCATGGAGATCCTGCAGTTTTGCAGAATCAGCCCCTTCATGAACGTCAGCATCTCTTGATTTGGGTAGATGTTCATGCGGGCCACTTCAAAGCCCTTGATCTGGGTGGGAGAGGTATCAGGCGGGCTCAGCTGCAACCCCTACAACCAGGCCAGATCAACTCTGTTGTACAGGTGAGGTACAAGGTCTGCTCTCCCAAATGTTGCAGCTGGTAGGGGACATGGCCAGTTCTCCCACTCTCATGAACCTGGGGCCATCTCTCTAGTCTGCCATAAAAATTGAGGGATGAGGGAAATAGAACAGAGTGTTTCTCCCTCATCTATGCCATTGTCCAGTAGACAAGAAGCAGCACCAGCTCTCCTGCCCTTATATTCTCAGTGGCAGTTCACCTGAAACTTCCACATCCAAGTCCAGGTCTACTGTGCTGCCCAGGTAAGTAGCCAGGGCCCACTCTCCTAAGTGCTGCAGGAGATGCAGGGCAGGGATAGCTCTCCTGCTTTCATGACTCTATGGTCAGCTCTCCTACCTGCAAAAGGTGACAAGAGTCAAGGGGGTGTAGAGGAGCATCTCTCCTTGCTCATGTTGCTGAACAGCAGACAAGAGGCATGCCTAGATCTCCTATGTTCATGCCCTCAGGGTCAGCTCACCCAAACCCCTGCAATCAGGGTCATCTCTCCTGAGCTGCTCAGGTGAGGTACGAGGCCTGGTCTCCAGAGTGCTTTACCAGTGAGAGCCAGGGACAGCTCTTCTGTCCGGACACTATAAGGGCCAGATTTCCTATCTGCCACTCCTGGTGAAAGCAAAAGGGAGGGGATGGGCTCTCTCCCTCACCAATGCCACCACATGTCCGACAAAAGTCAGGGCTAGCTCTCATACCCTTATACCCTTGGGGCCAGCTCACCTGCAACCCTGATGTCCATGGTCAGCTCTACTATGCTATCCATGTTAGATTCAATGCCTGTTCTCCCTATTGCTACAGCAGATGAGGGCTATGACGAGCTGTCCTGCTCTCATGACCTTGGGGCCAGCTTTTCTGCCTCCCACAAATGGCAAGGAGCAAGAGAAACTCATCTCTCCCTTGCTCATGTCACCAAGTAGAAGACAATGGGGGGGCCAGCTCTCCCATGCTCATTCCCTCCTACCTAGCTCTTCTGTGCCCCTACCACCATGGACAGCTTTGCTGTGTTGTCCAGGCAAGGTGTAGGGCCCACTCTCCTGAGTGTTGCAGCTGGTAAAGAGCAAAGACAGCTCTCCTGAACTCCTGATCCCAGGGCCAGCTCTGCCACCTGTTGTAAATAGTGAGTAGTAAGGCAGGAGGAATGTAGCATCTCTTCCTGGCACATGCCATGCCATTGAGATAAATGATAGTGTCAGCTCTCCCGCACTTGGATCGCCTCATCCACAATATCCTCTCCCGAGTAATGCAGCTGGCTAGGGAGCTAGGGTCAGCTGTTTTATTCTCTTTGTTTGTTTGTTTGTTTGTTTGTTTATTTGTTTGTTTTTTGAGACAGGGTTTCTCTGTAGAGCCCTGGCTGTCCTAGAACTCACTCTATAGACTAGACTGGTGGCGCATTCCTTTAATCCAAGCACTTGGGAGGCAGAGGCAGGCGGATTTCTGAGCTTTTATTCTCATGGTT
This sequence comes from Montemys delectorum, assembly GCA_019843815.1. Classification (NCBI taxonomy): domain Eukaryota; kingdom Metazoa; phylum Chordata; class Mammalia; order Rodentia; family Muridae; genus Montemys; species Montemys delectorum. The sequence continues at coordinate 45,193 of JADRCD010208940.1, forward strand.
CTAGGGCCAGTTCTCCCATGATGTCACGGTGAGGGGTAGGGCCAGTTCTGCATAGCTCTCAAGCATCGAGATGTCCCTGGTGGCAGCCCAGACCAGGGACATTTGCCTGGCCTTCGCGAGTAACAGTCTTCCTGTTTCAGGGCTATGTACCCAGAAACAACCCCTGGTGGAAGTAAAGGCCAGGTACCCACGATAGTCCCAGGTTTTATGACTGGTTACTTACATCAGGCTGTCCCTCACTACTTTTGAGTATCCAGTTCTGCCCCTTTCCTTTTCTCTTCCATTTCTCCATAACTTACTCCTCATAGTACCATCTGGGGTTCCTGAGTGTCTTGGGGAATCTCAGAAGTGGCCTCAAGAGTCTTTTCCTCTGCTCTTGCACGGTGATAACAGGTAGGGGTCCTCTCGAGCAGGGGCTGCATCTCCACCAACCCCAGGCCTGTGTAACACTGGACTGGTGTTCGTCTCAGGCTAGCTCCCTGTCCAGGCCTCACTGAGCCAGTCTGACGGTTGCCTTGGGATCACTCCTCACTCAGCCTTGCTGAGTGGCCATCTGTTTCAGGCTCAGTCCCACCCAGGGTTTGCGGACCTAGTCAGAGTTTTTCTAGTTTCCTGTATTCTTCCTGTCCTGGGAGCCAATCTGGGCTCGCGTACCACCAGCCTGCTGCTTGTCTCAGGCTGGCTTTTATTTATTTATTTTCAGGGAACATTAGATTACTAATTATTCAGATGTTTATAGGTCAGAACACTGTGCATAGACACACCAGTGACACAGCAGCCATATGTGCAATGACAGCAGGAGCAGTAAATTTGAATCTTGAATACCAAATGCACAAAAAAAAAAAAAAAAAAGAAAGAAAGAAAAAGAAAAGAAGAGAAAAGAAAAAAAGAAATTTAAAAGCATCTTTTGGTAATTTTAAGTAAAAACATTTTATTTTGGTGTGCTTTTCTGATTAAAACTGAGTTTTTCTTTATTAACTACTTATTTAATTTTTGAGGTTATAGTATTATTATATAATTTCTTCTTTCCTCCTTTTCCCTCCAAACTCACTAAGGGTTACATGTACATATTTGAACTCATATACGCATTTGGTTATACCTGCCTGTCTAAAGAAAAAGTAAGAATTAAGATACTCCAAAATGCCAGTAAGTAACTACATCGTGCAAACAATAGACATATAACATTAAAAAATAAAGTCTTGCTGGGCAGTGGTGGTGCATGCCTTTAATCCCAGCACTTGGGAGGCAGAGGCAGGGGGATTTCTGAGTTTGAGGCTAGCCTGGTCTACAGAGTGAGTTCCAGGACAGCCAGAACTATATAGAGAAACCCTGACTCAAAAAAAAAATCTTATTTTTTGGGTTTCTTTTTCTTCTAAAAATTAATTGAACTCCCTATACTACATTTTCTAAGGAAAATTATTGGAGAAAGTACACTCTAAGTTCAAATAATAATTGACAAACAATAGTTGTTAAAACATTAAAGGCACTTACTAATCTCACTCTCTGTTTATAGACCTTGGTAAAGATTATACAAAAGATAATGGAGGCTCACAAGCTGCTCCTGTTTTATTAATTGTTAGTTTATCTTAGTCTTGCCTTGGATCTTGCATGTTATAACGATATGATAATTTCTCTCCGCTCTACTTCATAGCCTGCTTTGGGAAGTCATATGTGTAGAAGTCATATTGTAAAAGGTATGCATTATGTCCACATGTTGCTATTGTTTCATTATTCACTGAACTATTTTGTAATAGATGTGATTTGGTAAAGATATTTTTTGTTGTTGTTGCTGTTGTTGTTGTTTTTACCAAAATGTTTATACTTTGGTAGCACCAAGTACTTTCATGACATTCTATGATCCCCAAAATGTAAATGCATTAATCAGCAGCAGGGATAAATTGGGTAAAAACAAGAAGAATAAACAACTTGTTTCTGATATATTGAAAAAGTGTCTGTGGACACATAGTGCCCCTTGCTTGTAGTTGCTTATCTTCTCAACTCTAAGCACTCTAAATTCCACTAAGCTTCAATAACACAGTCAGAAACTCAAATTTGAATGGATTGACTTATCATATATGAATCTCTAAAGCCCTATCTTTTAGCATATCAAACCTCCTCTTACTCAGTCATCTCTTCTTTTCTTTCTTTTTTCTTTTCCTTCACTCACTTCTTTTCAATAGTACATTCTCTAGTCCTTCATTCTGAGTTTATTGCCCATAGCTCTAAGCTGTTTCAGACACCATTCACTATTTTTCTTTCAAGCATTTTCTCTTTTCTTTCTTACCTACACATGTAGCACATTGCTGGTATCTATGGTTCAGCTTAATAGCCACATGTAGATATGACTCTACCCAGTATTACACACGTTGATGTTAAACTCTTACAAATGGAAAATACATGTACACACACAGACACACACACCATGCAATAATAATAATAATAATAATAATAACACCCAAAATGACATCTCTCATACACAGCATGTATTAGAACTGTTTTTGTCTTTTCCAAAAGCTTTTTAAGATTGATCTGTGTTGCCTAAATATTCTTGGCTGAGTGGTCTTTTCCTAGCATGTGGCCAAACTCATAGCTAATCATCACCATTCACCTGTACCTAAGGATGGGGGTTGTATGTTTAACCCAGCATCTCCATGATGAGTTTAGGAGTAATTTTCTATATTCCTAGGCAACTCAGCTCTAATGAACTGTACTTCTGGCAAGAGACTCAGCAGACTTGGTGAATGGAGCTGAGCGGGACTTCTTTTCTATTAAAAATGTACAAATATTTTGCTTTTAAATGATTCAATGCCAGAAACATGGATTTATATGTGTGTAAATTCTGCTGATTTTATACAATAGAAAAACTATCCATAGTTTAAAACAAAAACAAAAACAAACAAACAAACAAACAAACAACAACAAAAACAAAACGTGCTTTGAAAAACAAAAACCGCAGCTCCAGGCAGGCAGGATTTAGTTCTGATTTTTTAGCAGCCGCAAGAAGAATTGAAAAACATCAATATTTGGGGAGTGAAGCAAGGGAGGAGGAAGACGTGATTGAATTGAGCTAAGAAAAAGGAAAAGAATGAGGATGGGTCAGAGGAGAAATGAATTACAAATAAAGGGTGGTCAGCAGTGTCAGACAGCTTGGAGAGGTCAAGTACACTTCCTCTAGGAAGACAGACAATTAGCAATTTGGAGGTCACTTTTTACTTTAAAAAAAGCACTTCCAGAGCAGGAAGGCAAAAGCAAGATTGTAATGGGCTGAGAAGGAGTGGGATGGAAAACAAAACAAAGAAAAAAAACAGGCATAGTTTATTCCTTGCAACATTTAGCAGTGAAGCTAAGCAGGAAGAAAATGCACTATATTGAGTAAAAAAGTACAAACAAAGCTGCTTTTATTATATTTTTATTGAAACATAACATATATGAATACACATGTGCACGTGTACACGCACACACACATACACCCACACACACACAAATTGTTCAGTGTATAGTTTTCTAGAAATCTCCAAAACAGACATTACTATGATCAAAGAAAAGACACAGAGCCTTTCCTCAGGCCTTGCCAACCCCGACTCTCCTTTTCTTTACCAATAGTTAACTGCCCTGCCGTTTTGACCTGAAACATTACTAAAACTTGAGGAAAGGGGAGGGATGGCTCAATCAGTAAAGTGCTTGCTGCTATGGACCTGCTGTTCCATTCCTACCACCCACACAGAAAACAAAGCCTAGTAGCAGGATCTTTTGAACTCAGTACTTGGGATCAGGAAAGTAGATGTAGGAGGAAGAATCTATGCAGCTTCCCTGGGCTGGCTAGTCTTGCTGAATCAATGGTCAATCCGTTCCAAATTCAGTGAGAGACTCTACCTCTAAATGTAAGATAAAGCATAGTTTAGGAAGATGCTTGAGGTTAACATCTAGCCTTCAAATGCATGTACACACACACACACACACACACACACACACACACACACACAGTAAAACTTTAACACTACTGCAAAGTAGCCGTTCTGAAATCTTTACAAAATGGAATCTTAGGAGGAAATATTTAGTGCCCATATAAAACATAGATTGCCTAGTCCACTTAATATTATATAGTACATACATGTATTTAAAATTGACCATTGGAATTGGATAATCAAGTGGGCTCATCTCTGGAGAATTCTCTCTGTCTCTCTGTCTCTGTCTCTGTCTCCATCTCTGTCTCTCTCTCTGTCTCTCTCTCTCTGTGTCTCTCTCTCTCTGTGTCTCTGTCTCTCTCTGTCTGTCTCTCTCTCTCTCTCTCTCTCTCTCTCTATATATATATATATATATATATATATATATATATATATATATATATCCATGACTGAGAGAGCTACATGGATGGCTTTGTGAGAGTTCCCCTGTAAATATTGGCAAAGTCCCTGTGTTGATCTTGCTTAGACAACTGTATTGAGATTTCATGAGTTTTGCTTTCCTACTGTTTATAAGGGAAAAATCTTAGAGCACAACTTTTAGTCTTCTGGCTCTCCCAAAATTTCTGCCTCCTCTTAATGTTTTCAGAGCTTTAGATGTAGGTGATGTGTTGCAGTATGTCACTTGGGGCTGGAACTCTGTGATCAATTATTTTTTACATTTTAACCAGTTGTTGCTTTCTACAATTTTCTCCATCTGCTGCAAAAATAAACTTTAGTGAGTAGAAAAAGCTACATTTAATATGTGGTATAAGGATAAATTTTTAGGGTGCAGTTATAATGTATACCAGTACACAAACCAGCAAAAGCAGACGATATCCTACTCTACAGACTTTTACACTGTTCATCACCAATTTATTCACAGTAGCTAGGAAAGGAAAGAACGTTAATGTTTTCCAACTAATGGATGAGTGATAAAAATGTAGTTCAAATACACAATGGGATACTGTTCAAATATTAATAAAAATAAACTTTACAAACCAATAGATGAAACTACAACGTGTAATGAATGAATGTGATAACCCAGATCCAAGAGGACAAATTCTACATGGACTCCCTTATTTGTAGATCCCAGTTCTGAATCTTTAGACTTAAGTCTATCATCTGGAGTAATTCCAGATACCAAGAAATAAGCAGGGACTATGAGGAAGGAGGAACTCTGGAGAAGGGAGAAGTAGGACTCTGGAGCTATGAAAGGGAAATGGGAAAACTGGATGGGTAGAGGTTTATCTGATGAAGCAGGAGGAAGGGCAGCACAGCAAGGAGAGAGTAAGAATATATAAGCCTAAGGATATAGGAAAAGCCCATATAAAAGCATATTATTTTATGTTTACTTAAGATTTTATATATAAATGTAAATATATACACATATACACAGTAGATATTGCTGCCTGAAAAGCCATAGGTTATCTGACAGAGGCCAGAGTCCCAAGCATGGGGATCATCCTTTCATAATTTCGAAAAGGCAGTTCAAGTGCCCCCCCCAACCAATACAAATTGCTGTCATTCATCTAAGTTGCCTGTGAGAAATTAAAGATAAGACCTTATTGTTGAAGTTACCATATACGTGGAGGAATGGAACTAGACGCCTACTCCCTAAGGACTAGATCTCATACTAGCAGACATACCTATCTAAACTGCCAAAAAAGAAAAGCAATCAATAGTCAGAGCCAGCTGTAATGTCTACGAACCCCAACAATAACCAGAATAGCAAGCTCTCCTGAAACATGCTTTAGTGGGACAACGGCCATCTAGTGGGATGTAAAGCTGCTGAATAGGAAAGAATTTATTCCCAGTACCATACATGTAGTCTACTCCCTGTGTCTATTCAGGTAATGGATACTAGAACAGAATCTGCTACAACCGCTTTCTTAAGCTGCTATCATTTCTAATTGTGTTATAAACAATTATACATATACCATAATATCCTTATATCCTTATATTCTTATATCATTTTCCTTTGGATATAGCAATTTAATTCCTCTTACCATGTCTGTGAGACCAGTTCTTTCAGTGTACATGGTAATTAAATGAAGTGGGGAATTATGAATGAATGGGCATGGAGCAAAGCTTTAAGAAGTTCTTAATAATATGTTCAGTAATAATACTTAAAATTTTAAATACTTCTATAATAGTTGAGAAAAAAGATTCTAAAGATTGAGGGTAGGTTTAACCTATAAACAACAGAAGATGAATGACAGAGTACAAAAGTAGGAAACACCCGTCTAAATTGTGATTTGAATGATGGTGGGAATAGAACTAGTCATTCCATTGATCCAAATCACCAAATCTAAGAAGTGCACCTCAGAGACTGGAGGCAGGCAGGGGGAAGAACCTCATTAAATATTAAATCTCTGGCCAGGCAGTGGTGGCACACACCTTTAATCCCAGCACTTGGGAGGCAGAGGCAGGCAGATGTCTTAGTTCGAGGCCAGCCTGGTCTACAGGCTGAGTTCTAGGACAGCCAGGGCTAGACAGAGAAACCCAAAAAAAAAAAAAAAAAAAAACTATAATAGGAAGTAAATGATAAATGTGAAAATATTAATCTGAATTTTGGAAAAGAGATACTGAACTCTATGGGGGGGATATAGATTCACAATATCCCCCTAACTTCTGCATCTACTGAGCACTTGACAAGCAGAAGTTCAACATGGATGTGCTGTAAGGAGAATCTGCATACTGAATTTTGTAATATAAAATGAAAATGTGAAAAATGTCTCATTAACAATTTTATTGACTATAGCTTGAGATGAAAAAAAAATTTTTGTCTACCTTAGGCTAAATGAAATTTATTTTTAATATGCTTTAACTGTTTTATATCAGTTTGGGTGTTCTTTGTTCAGTAGGTAAAAAAATTTAAATATGACTGTTGTTTATATTACAGCTTGGCATCCATACTTTATATCCATTGTGAAACATATTATATTTTTAGTGGGTTGAGCTAGTGTACCTATAGGAAAATAATTTTTCCATTTGATTTTCTTATTTTTTGATTATGTTTTATCTATTCTAAAAAAATCCTCAAAGTACTTTGTAATCAACAGACTGGCCATAAAAGCACACAATAGGCCATTTTATGGAGGAAAAGCCGTGTGCTGTGTCTCCGTACATGATCTTTATGAAGTTCTTCTAGTCTCAAGAGTGACAGGTGCTGTACAGCCCTTCTGATTGTGTAGGATCATAGAGCCCACCTTTTCTAAATGATATCTGCTTTTGTCTCTCTTACTGCTATGAGTGTTCTAATTAGTTTATGGCAAACCCTATCTCAAGCAAACAGAAACTTTGGTGATTGTTTTGATAAAAATGAATATTTTTTTCTCTATGAAATTGTTTACCAATACATAGTAAAAGAGTGGAGTAAAGGAAGCACATTCTATTGAAATTTCTGGCACCCATATTTCCTCTCTGTCTCCTTTTATCATGCCTTGGGGTTCCCAATTCCTCAGTTGGATTCCTCTGATCTGAATGTGGCACAAGGACATTTTTCAGGGAATTGTGGAGACGCCTTCACAGTCAACCCTAGAAATAGCAAGCTTCATTCTATTAGTACTTGCCTGGTCATCATGCAGTCACATAATCAGTCTGTTCTTACATAGCAATGAGGATAAAGAAAAAAGGTTTTCATAGAAAGCTGCCTGTCTCTATGTGGAAATGAATATTTTAACCCTAATATTTTAAATAACATGTCTGTGGTCATATAGATAATATAACAAAAACAAGGATTCATATAAAGTTAGTTTGATTTCCGAAATCCTTTCCTTTTTACATATGGTTTCAGGTTTCTTGTTTCTTTATTGACCTTTTGGAAATAAGAAAATGAGGGCTGCCAAGCTTTCACTCTCTGATAACTTACCTAAATTTTCAATTCGATGAAATCTGGAATCACAAGGAAGAGTAGGCTCTGACCCTGCCAGTATGTGACTATCATCATAAAGTTAATTAAGGTGGAATAATTTGGATGGCCCATTTCCTAGGGAAAGAGAGAGCATGCTTTGAGTACAGGGTTTGTGTTCCTGGTTGTGGATGTGACATGACCTGCTCCCTTAAGCTCTTGATGCTATGATTTCCCTGGTATGATGGGGCTGTAACTTAGAATTCTGAGCCAAAATAAACTTCATTTCTCATAAATTTTTTCTGTTGTTGGGACATTTTATTACAGCAAAAGGAAAATAGGCTACTACATATTCGAGTGCTCTTTTTAGTAATTAATTTGATTGGTGATTGTGAAAGAAGCTCCGAGGTTGCCTAGCATTCTGATTGCACGCTCTCTAGAGCTGCTGTGTCCAGAAGGCTTTTGTCTATCCTTCTATTATAGGGAGCACTCATCTTTTCAGAGTCACCTTGTATCTCTGTTCTGAACTATCAGTGTAGATACATTAAAAAGTTTTACAGTTTGGCTACGTATCAAATCTATTACTCCAATTAAAACTTTCAGTTACTACCAGTTTTATCTTGCTCTCTGTCTCAATGCTCTCTCCCAAATGGCTCAAAATTTCAGAGAATGAGAAATAGAGTATCACTTATCATATAATAATTTAGTTTGCTAGAGTACCAGTAGATTAAAGTGTAAAATAAAAACCAATATGGGACTAACGTGGCTATTCTCCTCACAGAATGCATTATTGCTGAAGCAGCTTCATGGAAATTAGAACAAAAGTATACTAGATTTAATATAATATATGATTCTCTATTTATACATTTTGAAAAATTATTTTTACATATGCTCATGTGGGAGTGTGTGTGTGTGTGTGTGTGTGTGTGTGTGTGTGTGTGTGGGTGTGTGTTTGGTAGACACATGTGCTCTGGCATATGCTCATACATATAGACATGTCTGGAGTTCATATATTGATGTGTTCATCAGTTTCTTTTCCACATTATTTTTTGATGTAGGATCATTTTTATTGCACTTAAAACTGCCCATTTTGAATAGTCTAGTAACCCAGCAAGCTTCCAAGATCTGCTTGTCTTTGCACATCCCTCCATTTGTAGCCCTTGAGTTAAAATTTGTGTCATCGTGGCTTGTTTTTAGGGGTGCTGGACATCTGAACTCATATCCTCATATTGTGGAGCTCACATTACCCACTGAGTCATTCCCCCAGCCCTCATAGTTGCATTCTTGATTATGCTGTTTGGTGCTGCTTACTGAAACTGAAACAATACATTGAAATAGGTGACACAAACAATTCCGTGAATCGCTTTGCTGTATCTGGCAATATAGAGAATCAGAAACTCATGATAAACTAGAGAGAGATTGTGGTAAAAGTCAAAAGTAAATTGGAAAATATTTAAAGTTTAGAAGGATTCAGCTAGGAAAAGTTTGGAACAAAATAGTAATGAGCAAAAGGACCTCCTCACACATGGTTCGTTTTCATTATTTATGTTTAGAGCAAATATCACAGTTATTAGCAGGACTTAGTCCATTGTGGATACAAAGAGCATACAAACATGTATACTCAATAATAAAAGATACTATTTCACTTTAATTAATCCATGAAGAGAATAAAAAAGCAATTAATCAGCATAGGACTTTATATTTTAATAGAATTATTCTTTTTAATGAATATTTCTTTTAAACACAGTGGAAAATGAGGATTAAAAAGGTCAAGTGACAAGGTCTAGGTCATAGAGTATGTACAAAGCCAACCTATAAAACAAGCTGAAAGTCCCTCTCTACCACTTATAAAGAAAATATAATAAAAGCTATTATAATAGCATTCTAGTTTTTTCATAAAAGCATAGCAAACTATAGTTATTACATGAAAGATAGAGTAACTAATATTTTGCCTAGTAAATCTACAGTAAATTGGATCTAGTAATAGCAGCACTATAATAATCATACTGAAAAATAGCTGCATATTACAATCTGTATATTTAGTATGCCATTACAATAGTTATAGTTCTACCAAGACTTCTTTCGTACAAAAGCTAAATTTACTCTAGTAATTTCATTCTCTCTCCTTGTCTACATAATTATAAGAATATAAAAGTGTAACTTCTGATATGAAGCATGAATGCTTCACATTTTTTTTACCATTATTAAATGATATGGAATTAGGGAAAAGGAAAAACACACAAATTTTTTTTTTAAAAAAAATGTATTTATGTGTGTGAGAACAGGAAATCATTTGAGAGATGTCAAAATCAAAAGGCAAGATCATGACAAAATGTAAATGTTGAGAAAGCTAAAGTCTGTTTATTTAACACATAAAATGTTCAGCCTTTTTTTATGCTGTCTTCATGGAGGAGACCTCATTTTTCCATTAAAGATTTTCCTGGACTTTTCTGAACGTAAGTGGGCATATCTGTGTGCACCAAAATGAAAGGTATACTGGGGAATAGCAAGGAGCTCAGTAGAACTCAAAACAGATTCTTGCCACAGTTAAGTTGAGCTCATGATCTGTGCTGAGATTTTAGGCATAAAAAGTTAACAATGAAGCTGCAGTGCCTTCAGAATCTACAGTGATCCTTTTCTTCCAAAACTGAGTGACTATACCATGACTGAGAAGCCATGTGTAGCAGACACTGTTTGGTCCTCAGGTCTGTTGGTATTTCCTGAATGTATACTTATAGGGTATTACCGAGTCTTCTACTTTGTCTGTAGAAGGTCTTATGACTGGGGAGCATGGGCAGTGCTGACTTACTGATGTGCTCATGATATCCCTCCTGTAATACTCAATTTGTTCATCCTTTCTGGGACCAGTAAGGGATGAAACACTCCAAGATGATAAGAACTCTGGTCTCTGAGTCTCCTGTCCTGGAGTTTCTCCACCAACAAGACTGTGAAAGACATGCTACTCTGGTCATGACTGACTATGTCATGGAGAATTTGGGACATTCACCTAAGCATCCAACATTTCTTGAGGTAAGGTATATTTAGCTTAGGTTTTAGCTGTAGGATCAGACACAGAAAAAAAAAAAAAAACATTGTTTTTTCTCTTCTTCATTCCTGCACTTCATCCTATCCTCTCTTGCTTTTCTTCCTCTCCTCTTCCCTCCCTCTCCTCCCTCTGCCTGATTTCTTTCCTTCTATCTCCTTCATGTTTCTTCTTCTTCACTAGTAAAGTCGTTTAAGTCAAAGTCTAGAGCACCATCGTAACCACTGAGCTTGGCTTTATTCTTTTTGCTTTCTGAAGCATTGTTTTGCTTATATTTGGGATTATATTTTGAATAATAATACGTATATTTAAATGTACAATGTTTTGACTATAGCCTAGAAGCCTCTGACTGAATAAAATCTATACAAATCTAACACTGAGACACAAGCAATAAAAGGTTTATGTTTAAACTGTCTAAATAGCTTAGGGATGTATTACAACAGCAAATTTCTCACTATTTAGCACTACTTAAACAAAGGAGCAAATAGCAGCAATTTTAATTTTGAGCTCTAAAACTCCTAAGGCAGAAACTAATTCATTTTTCATTATGTTTATAATATTGTTGGTTTTATGTTTGTTTGTTTTTTTCCCTGTGATTTCTTGTCTATTATTTGCTGTCAGAAAATGTATTGTCTCCTTAACCGAGCTTCTAGCAAACACCTCCCAATCTGTACTTTAAAAATACCTTTTTCAATCTCTTAAAGAAAAGGCAGATAAACAGTGGGCTCCTCACACACCGCAAATGACATTTGTTTATCAATGTTATCCAACACAAATCGGGTCATTTCAGTGACTCCCTGTGAGTTACCATACCTCTTACAAAGTAGGTGGTATGGAGAATAGAGGAAAGTTATTCTTATAGTTGAGAATACAGTGACATTTGCTTTTTTTGTTTTGTTTTGTTTTTTGCTTTTTTTGCTTCTTTTTATTAGATATTTTCTTATTTACATTTCAAATATCTCCTTTCCCAGTTTCCCAACAAAAACAAAAACAAAATAAAAACAAAAAAAAAACGAAAAACAAAAAAAAACCCTGCTCCCTCTCCCCTCCCCCTGCTCACCAACCCACCCTTTTCCACTGCCTGGCCTTGACATTCCCATACATTGGGGCATAGACCCTTCACAGGGCCTCTCCTCCCATTGATGACCAACTAGGCCATCCTCTGCTATATATGCAGTTGGAGCCATGAGTCTCACCATGTGTACTCTTTGGTTGGTGCTTTAGTCCCTGAGAGGTCTGAGGGTTCTAGTTAGGTCATATTGTTGTTTGTCTTAAGGGACTGCAAACCCTTCAGTTCCTTCGGTCCTTTCTCTAGCTCCTCATTGGGAACCCTGTACTCAGTCCAGTGGATGGCTGTGAGCTTTCGGTATTAGTCCAGCACTATCAGAGCCTCTCAGGAGACAGTTATATCAGGCTCCTGTCAGCCAGCACTTGCTGGCATCTGCAATAGTATCTGGGTGTGGTGATTAAATATGGGAAGAATTACCAGGTAGACCAGTCTCTGGATTGTCCTTCCTTCAGTCTCTGCTCCATAGTTTGGCTCTGCAACTCCTTCCACGGGTATTCTGTTTCCTTTTTCTAGAAAGGATAAAAGTATCCTCTTTTTGGTATTCCTTCTTCTTGAGTTTCTTGTGGTTTGTGGATTGTATTTTGGGTGTTCTGAGCTTCTGGGCTAATATCCACTTATCAATGAGTGCATACCATGTATGTTCTTTTGTGATTAGGCTACCTCACTCAGGATGATATTCTCCAGATCCATCCATTTCCCTAAGATTTCAGAAATTCATTGTTTTTAATAGCTGAGTAGTGCTGCTTGATTTTAGTAAATTCATCCAAAAATAAAAATATTGAAAATGGGCTGAAAAGATGGCTCAGTTACTAAAGTGTCTGTTGCTCAAAGTGTGAGAACCTGAGTTTATACCTTAGCACCCACATAAAAACTTGAGTTTGGTGGCACTTTCCTGTAATTGTAGTGCCAGAGAGGCAGAAACAGGCAGTTTTCTGGAGCTCACTAGCTAGCTAGTCTTGCTGAAGCTAATACAAGTTCAGTGAGAGATTGTCTCAAAAATTAGGCTTGGAGAGAGGTAAAGATAGAGACTTAATATTGACTTCATGCATGCTTACACACACACACAACACACAACACACAGGTAAAACACTTTGAAAGAGAAAATGTAATAAAGAACCAATGAATATATGTTAGGGTTGATTATTTGTTTTGTTGTGTCTGTGATTCGACAGGACCCCCAGGAGAGCTCTAAGAACCGCTGGGCCTGATGCAAAGATGCAAAAGACTCTCTTTATTAATACGAGTCAGACCAGAAATCTTCCCACTGTGCAGGACAGGAGGGAGACCTCGAGCCTAGAAGTCTCACTTATATACACTTATATACAGCATAATCAGGTATTCTTTGGATTTTAGGGTAACAGGGGAGGCAAAAAAGCAAGTCATTTTTCAGATGGCAAGGCAGAATTTTGCCATTGGTGGGTAGGGAACTCTTCTGACCTGGTAAGTCACTTTATGGTGCTATCAGGAACTGGTGTGTTTTATCACCAGCGACAGCCACCTGTGACCCCTGATTATCTTCCTGTCATGATCCAAAAGTGGGACCCTAATCTTCCCAAAGTAGTTTTTTTTTGTTTTTTTGTTTTGTTTTGTTTTGTTTTGTTTTGTTTTGTTTTGTTTTTGCTTCTTTCCCAAGAACAGGCACCAGCTGCTCCTGAGAAGTGCTTAGCTTAGCCTTTCATCAGGAGAGTGCCAACCTCCTCTGAGAGGGAGAGAAGAGAGAGGTTGCTGTTTGTCTCTTCTCAAGGTGGCATCTGTGGCCCCCCGGGTGGGTAGGGGACGTCCATCAGGGGGTGCCTCTATAGAAACGGGGATAGCATAGAGATATTCCGGTGCCAGAAGGAGTCTTCTCTGAATGGCCAAGGAGGGGAAGGAAGCCTCACACTTGCTGCAGGAAAGGAGGTGGGGAGGAGGAGAAACTGGGAGAGAGTGCAGAGGCAGGCTACCTGGGCCCCTTCAGTTTGTTTGTACGTTTGTTTTTCTTTGTGATTCTGGGCATGGAACCTAGGGTTTGTGTATGGTAGGCAAGAGCTGCTCTAGTAAGCTGTATCCTCAGCCCGAACTGATTAACTGCTTAGGAGGGAGTCATTATTAAAAGAAATTGTCAGAACCAGTATTTGCTACGAATAAAGTCTGGGTATATTGTTTGTTATACAGTGCTGACGTGAGCTACTTTGGTCACTTTGGCTCTCCATCAGGAGTATGAGGGTAAGTGCTGCTCTTGACTTGCTGCTTTAGGCTAGACCATCTCGGGACATTGCTGAGATAGAAGCTTGGCCTGCCTTTTATCCTCTCCTTTCTTGTCTATGACACACATGCATGGTAAGATTTCGGGAGTGAGTCGGCCAGAGTTCAGGGCAGTCCTTAGAAGCAAGTCCAATCTGTCGTGGGCAGACTTAGGATATTGCTGAGAAGGAAGCTCAGGCAGAGATAGAACTTTAGTACTGTTTCTACCATCAAATCCTTGAGAGTAGACCGAATAAGAAGTTCCCTTCAAAAGATGTTTTCTTAAGTATGTAAAAGTAAGAACTAGAATATTACTCCTGTTGGTAAAACAATGGAATACAAATATTCAAAACCATTTTGACCATTGGAATGCCATACCAGACGTTTTCTTTCTTATTTGGTATAAACAATTGGCATCTATCACCAATTGAATTAAGAAACAGAGAACCCATAAGGAAATCTGTTGGAGTATGTATATATGACTCAAGAAAGGTTCTTTTACAAGAAAAATATTCACATTTCTAAAACAAAGTCACCGGGTTTTGAACCTGCACCAGAGCAGACCTAGGGCGCTGGCTCTGCACCCACTCCTACAACACCCAGAGGTAACCTGACTCCTAGGTACTCTGAAACACCCAGGATCACAAGTGAAGCCACAACATCTGCCCCAGTACCCAGAGTAACTTGGGCCACAGGGATCCAGGGATGCAGGAATCCTCCAACCCCCAGTCAGTGACAAGGATTCCTTCTGGTTCGAACCTGTATCTAGAACAGACCTGTGGTTCTGGCTCCTCCTACAGCCCCACAATACCCAGAGGAAGCTCTACTCTCAGGTGTTCTAACATGCCCAGGATCACAGGTTAAGCCACAACATCACCCCCCAAACCAGGAGAAACTGGGACACCTGGAACCAGTGACACAGGAAACCCTGCCCAGTCAGTGGCATGGGTTCTTTCCAGTTTGAACCTGCACCTGCCACAGACCTGGGGCACTAGCTCTGCATTCCTATAACACCCAGAGGGAGCCCAACTCCCAGGTGCTCTGAAATGCCCAGGATCATTGAATCACAGGATCATAGAGGAAGCTCGACTCACAGGAGATCAGACATACATGGGATCACTGGAATTCTGACAAACTCAAGATCACTGTTGAGGACAAAATATTTTTCCTAATACCTGGCATAACTGGAACCCCCACAGGAACCAGGAAAACACGAACCCCTGCCCACCCAGAGGCACTGGTTTCTTCTGGCTTGCACCTGTGCCCAGTACAACCAGGGCTCTGGCTCCACACTCAGTCCTGAAACATCCAGAGAAAGCTTAACTCCCAGGAACTCTGACACAAAAGGATCTCAGGAGATTGGTCATACCAGGATTTCAGGATCCCAGAGGCAGCTTGATTCCAAGGAGCTCTGACACACCCAGGATCTCAGGATCTTAGAATCACAGGATCACAGAGAAAGGTGGACTCCAAGGAGTTCTGACATAACCAGGATCACAGGAGGAGGCTCCAGTCAAAGACAGCAAGGGCAGTTAGCAGCAGAGATAACCAGATGGGGAGAGGCAAGAGCAAAAACATAATCAACAGAAATGAATGCTACATGACAACATCAGAACCCAGTTCTTCCACTACTCCAAGCTCTGGATTCCCTAACATACCTGAAAAGCGAGATTCATATCTAAAATCACATCTCATGAATAGGATAGAGAAATTTAAGAAGGACATAAATAACTCACTTAAAGAAATACAGGAGAACACAGGTAAACAAGTAGAAGCCTTTAAAGAGGAAACAAATAAATCTCTTAAGGATATACAGGAAAACACAGTCAAACATGTAAAGGAATTGATCAAAACTGACCAGTACCTAAAAATGAAAATAGAAATATTAAAGAAAACACAATCCTAAACAACTATAGAGACAGAAAACCTAGAAAAAATATCAGGAGTCACAAATACAAGCATCACCAACAGATTACAAGAGGTAGAAAAGAGAGTCTTAGCCGTAGAAGATACTGGAGAAGACATTAACACTACAGTCAAAGAAAATACAAAAAGTAAAAAGCTCCTAACTCAAAACATTCAAGAAGTCCAGAATGCAATGAAAAGACTGAATCTATGAATAATAGGTATAGAAAATAGTGAGGATTCTGAACTCAAAGGGGCAGCTAACATCTTCAATAAAATTATAGAAGAAAACTTCTCTAACCTAAAGAAAGAGATACCCATAAACACACATGAAGACTACACAACAGAAATAAAATTCCTCCTGTTACATAGTAATTAAATAATTAAAACACCAAATGCCCGCAACAAAGAAAGGATATTGAAACCAGTAAGGGAAAAAATGTCAAGTAACATATAAAGGGAGACCAATCAGAAGTATACCAGACTTCTCAACAGAGACTCTAAAAGCCAGAAGATCTCGGGCAGATTTCACATAGACCCTAAGAGAACACAGGTGCCAGTTCAGGCTATTATATCTAGCAATTACCATAGAGGGAGAAACCAAGATTCCATTTCAAAACCAAATTTAAACAGTATCTTTTCACCAATCCAGCCCTACAGAGGATGATAGAAGGAAATTTATGACAGAAGGAGTGAAACTACACCCAAGAAAAAGCAAGAAATTAATCTTCTCACAACAATACCAAAAGAAGAGAACCACAAAAGCATAATATGACTGATAACAACAAAAATAATAAGAAGCAACAATCATTTGTCCTTATTATCTCTCAACATCAATGAACTCAATTTTCCAATAAAAAGACATAGACTAGAAGGCTTGATATGAAAACAGGACCCAGCATTTTATAGCATACAGAAATCACATCTCAGTGAAAAAGATAGACATTACCTCAATGTAAAAGGCTGGAAGTAGCAACAATAGTATCCAATAAAGTTGACTTTCAACCAAAAGTTTTCAAAAAAGGTAGAGAAGGACACTATATACTCATTAAGGGAAAAAAGAAACTCTCAGTTATTAACATTTATGCCCGAAATGCAAGGGCACTCACATACACAAAAGAAATATTACTGAAGTTCGAAGTACACATTGAAACTCACACAATAGTAGTAGGAGATTTTAATACCACACTCTCAGCAATGAACAGGTCATGGAAACACAAACTAAACAGAGACACATTGAAACTAACACAAGTTATGGACCAAATAGTTTTAACAGATATCTATAGAACATTTCAACTTAAAACAAAAGAATATACCTTCTTTTCAGTACCTTATAGTACCTTCTGTAAACTTGACTATATAATTGGTCACAAAACAAGCCTCAACAGATACATCATGTCAGGTTGGTGAGTGGTGGGAGGTGGGGTAAGTTTTTTTTCAGAGGGGAAACTGGGAAAGGGGATATCATTTGAAATGTAAATAAAGAAAATATCTAGTAAAAAATAATAAATAAAAACACAAAAAATGCAAAAATCCTAAACAAACAAAAAAGAAATAATCATATCATAGTCCATACCATGGATTATAGCTGGTATTAAACAACAGAAACAACAGGGAGCCCACATACACATGGAAGGTGAACAATATTTACTCAATGATAAATTGGTCAGGGAAGAAATAAAGAAAGAAATTAAAGACTTTTTAGAATTTAATGAAAATAAAGTCACACCATGCACAAACTTATAGGGCATAATAAAAGCAGTGCTGAGAGGAAAACTTGTAGCTCTAAGTTCTTCCATAAAGCAATTGGAAAGAGAATATACTAGCAGCTTAACAGCACATCTGAAAGCTCTAGAACACAAAGAAACAAATATACCCAAGAGGAGTAGATGACAGGAAATAATTAAACTCAGGGCTGAAATCAACCAAATAGAAACAAAGAGAACTATACAAAGAATCAACAAAACCCGTAGCTGGTTCTTTGAGAAAATCAACAAGATAGATAAACTCTTAGACAGACTAACTAGAGGGCACAGAGACAACCAAATTAAAAAAATCAGAAATGAAAAGGGAGAAATAACAGAAATGGAGGAAATTCCAAAAAATCATCAGATCCTACTACAAAAGACTATACTTAACAATACTGGAGAACCTGGATGGAATGGATGATTTTCTAGACAGATACCAAGTACCAAATTTAAATCAGGTTCATAAAAACCATTTAAACAGTCCCATATACCCTAAGGAAATAGAAGCAGTCATTAAAAGTCTCCCAACAAAAAAAAAAAAAGCCCAGGACCAGACGGGTTTACTGCAGAAGTCTATCAGGCCCTCAAAGAACACTTAATACAAAAACTTCTGAAAGTATTTCAGAAAATAGAAACAGAAGGAACATGACCTATATGTTCTATGGATTCACAGTTACACTAATACCTAAACCACACAAAAATCCAACAGAGATAGAGTTCAGACCAATTTCCCTCATGAACATTGATGCAAAAAATACTTGATAAAATTCTTAAAAACTAAATCCAAGAACATATCAGAACCATCATTTACCATCATCAAGTAGGCTTCATCGCAGAGATGCAAGGTTGGTTCAGTATAGGAAAATCCATTAACATATTCCTGTATATAAACAAAACAAAAGAAAAAATGATCATCTCATTAGATGCTGAAAAAGCCTTTGACAAATTACATCACCTCATCATTCTAAAAGTATTGTAGAGAATAGGAATTCAAGCTCCATACCTAAATATAATAAAAGCAATATACAGCAAGCCAATAGCTAGCATCAAACTAAATGGAGAGATACTTGAACCAATCCCACTAAAACCAGGGACAAGACTGTACAAGCTACCACTATCTATTCAATATAGTACTTGAAGTTCTAGCCAGAGCTTTTACACAGTAAAAGGAAATCAAAGGGATAAAAATGGAAGAGAGGAAGTCAAGATAATCATCACTATTTGCAGATTATATGATAGTATACATAAGTGACCCCTCCCCCCCAAAAAAAACAATAGAGCCCTTAAAGCTGATAAAAAAAAATTTCAGCAATATTTCTGGATAAAAAATTAACTCAAGCAAATCAGTGGCCTTTCTCCACACAAAGGATAAATAGGCTAAGAAACAAATTAGGGAAATGACACCCTTTACAATAGTCAAAAATAATATTAAATACCTTGCTGTGATGTTAACCAAGCAAACAAAAGATCTGTATGACAAGAACTTCAAGTCTCTGAAGAAAGAAATTGAAGAAAACCTCAAAAGATGGAAAGATCTCCCATGCTCATGAACTGACAGGATTAATATAGGAAAAATGGCCATTTTACCTAAAGAAATCTACTGATTCATTGCAAACCCCATCAAAATTCCAACTCAGTTCTTCACATAGATAAAGTAATTCTTAAATTTTTCTTAAATAACAAAAAACCCAGGATATCAAAAACCATTCTCGACAATAAAAGAACTTCTGGGGGAATCACCTTTACTGACCTCAAGCTATACTATAGAGCTATAGTGATAAAAATCACATGATATTGGTACAGAGACATACAGGTAGATCAATGGAATATAATTGAAGACCCAGAAATGAACTCATTCACCTATGGTCACTTGATCTTTGACAAAGGAACCAAAACCATCCAGTGGACAAAAGAGAGCATTTTCAACAAATGGTGCCAGGCCAACTGGTGGTTGGCATGTAGAGGAATACTAATTGATCTATACCTATCTCCTTGTACAAAGATCAAGTCCAAGTGGATCAAGGCCCTTCACACAAAACCAGATATGGTGAGTTTAATAGAGAAAGTGGAAAAGAACCTAGAACACATTGGCAAAGGGAAAATTTTCCTGAACAGAATAAAAAGAGCCATTGGTCTTGATCTTATAGTTGATGTGTTAGATCGGCAAGTCGAGTCAGAACATACCACACTATAGGCCTAAACAGTTTCACGTGTAAGAGGTTTAATTGAGAAGGAGAGAGGGGGGAAGTAGTGCAGAAAGAGAGGAGGGGGAG
>JADRCD010208940.1:65347-82407 GCA_019843815.1 Montemys delectorum
TAATGGCCACAGGTAAAGGTGGGAGGTGAGCCCAATGGATTCTGGGAATATGGTGTCTGTTGCCCTGGCAACAGGTCTGTGGACCCGCACATGCAGCACCACAGGCTTTGGATGTCCTGATGCTAACAATAGTCTAAGATCAAGAATTTAAAAATGGGACCTCGTAAAATTGAAAAGCTTCTGTAAGATGAAGGACACTGTCAATAAGACAAAACTACAATACACAGATTGGGAAAAGCTCTTTACCAACCATATATCTAACAGAGAACTCACATCCAAAATATACAAGGAAACCAAGAGGGTAGACTCCAGAGAACCAAATAACCCTATTAAAAAAAATGGGTACAGAGCTAAACAGGGAAATTTCAAGTCATGAATATTAAATGGCTGAAAAGCACCTAAAGAAATGTTTAACATCTTTAGTCATTGGAGAAACACAAATCAAAACAACTCTGATATTCCACCTCATACCAGTCAGAATGGTAAGATAAAAAATTCAGGTGACAGCAGATCCTGGAGAGGTTCTGGAGAAAGAGGAACACTCCTCCATTGCTGGTGGGATTGGAAGCTGCTATAACCACTCTGGAAATCAGTCTGGTGGTTCCTCAGAAAACTGGAAATAGTTCTGCGTGAGGACCCAGCTATACCACTCCTGGGCATATACCCAAAAGATGCTCCAACATAACTAAGACACATGCTCTACTATGTTCATAGCAGCATTATTTATAATAGCCTGAAGCTGGACAAAAACCCAGATGTCCCCCAAACTGAGGAGTGGATACAGAAAATGCCATACATTACAATGGAGTTCTATGCAGAAGTTAAAAACAAGGATTTCATGAATTCACAGGAAATGGATGGAACTCAACAATATCAACCTGAGTGAGGTAACCCAGTCACAAAGGACCACAAATGCTATGTATTCACTGATAAGTAGATATTAGCAAAAAAGAAGTTTGGAATACCCAGGATACAATTCACAGACCGTATGAAACCCTGTTTTGGTTTCTCATGTACATATAAAAATGCTGAACACCCGAAGTAAAGTACAAAGCCTTGATTGGGGCACAACTTGGCTCTATGTTTTCTCCTGTTTCTCGAAACCTATATCTCAGGTCCTTTACCCCTTCGCCTGAGGGAACTCAAGTTTGTGAAACTTGCAGGACAGTTTCAAAACCCAAGAAGAAAGAAGATCACACTAAAATTTGGTTGTTACAGTACTACTCAGTAGGGGGAAGAGAATAATAACTGTGAAGTAGAAGGAGAGAGAAATCTTGGAGGGAAAGCAGAGGGGAGAGAAAAGACGGGCCAGTTCAGATATGGGAGGAGGTGAGAGAGAAGTACAGAGGATCAGGAATTTGAAATTAGGTGTATAGGAGTTGGGGAGGGAGAATTGGAGATAGCCACTAGAAAGTCCCAGAAGCCATGGATCCAAGAGATTCTTGGGTCCCAACAGGGAGGACATTAGCCAAAATACCCAACAAAGAGGAGATAGAACCTGTAGAGACCATATCCAGTGCATAGCCAGGGCCACCCACCCACCTCAAAAATATTAATCCAGAATTTCTCCTGTCAAAAAGAAATACAGGGACAAAGAGTAGAACAGAAACAAAGGAAAGGCCATCCACAGACTGTCTCACTTAGGGATTTTTCCTATCTGCTGACAGCAAACCCAGACACTATTTCTAATGCCAAAAAGTACCCAGTATAGCTGTGCCCTGAGAGGCTCTGCCAGAGCTGGACCAAGACAGATGCAGATGTACACAGCCAAACATTGGACTCAGCATGGGGGATCCCTATGGAGAAGTTAGAGCAAGGACTGTAGGAGCTGAAGAGATTCTCAACTTCAAAGAAAGAACAACAATATCAAGCAACCAGAACCCCTAAAGCTCCCATGAACTAATCCACGAACCAAAGTGTACACAGGGGGTACCCATGGCTGCAACTGAATATGTAGCAGAGGATTGCCTTATCTGACACCATTGGGATGGGAGCCCCTTGGTCCTATGGATGCTTGATGAGCCAGGATAGGGGAACACTAGGCTGCTGAGACAGTCGCGGGTGGGCGAGTAGGAAGGCACCCTCATAGTGGCAGGGGGAGGGAGGAGGTGATAGGGGGCTTGTGGAAGGGAAACCTTGAAGGGGGGTAACATTTGAAATGTATATAAATAAAATGACCAATAGAAAATGAAAAAAGAGAAACTATAACAGTTAGTATTTCAAATGACACAACAATAACAACAAAACAACGCCTTCATTACAAAAGGAAAATTCTTAGCTAATGTCATACTCTCACTCCAAATGGAATAATTATTCACTGAAGTGTCTTTGTGTACTTTTTTGCCATTTTCCTATTCGATACTGGAAACATCTATTAATCTACCACTCCTGCACACTAATGAGATCTTGTGAAGCAATGGCCAAATACACAAATGTGAAGCAAGTATCACAAGATGGACTCTCTTGTGGTGGTGTTAGATTCCAGCGTGGGTCCCCCACTCGAGAAGAAACAGGAGGGAGATGGCTGTAAATTACATGAGGTTTATTATTGCCAGTATACTGGGTTTGTCCTACATTCAGAGCAAAGGGGACGACCAGGAACAAAAGCACACACACTTTTTATACCTTTCAGTACATAGGTTTACAGCATGAGTTGGTTATCTCTCATTGGTGGAGCCCATTGTCTTTTGTTCTCATTGACCTTTATGCCCCAGGTGAGGGGGAGATACAGATTACACAGATTGCACGTAGGAGGGGTGAGGGGGATCCACCTTCCCAGGGACGTTTCCTGGAACTGGCCATTACTCCCCACATTTAGGGCATCTCCTGGGGACTGATGTTTGCTTGGTAAACTCTTCTGAAGCTCTGTCTTTAGGCTTAATGGACATTCCTTGCTCCTTGGTATTTTTATGAGGTGTCCCTATTTGCTCAGTTTTTACAGTGGTAGATGCTATGGCTTGTGGCATTTTGGTAGCATAGACAAGGCCTTCTTGATGTCATATAAAATGATAGCATAGGCCAGTGGAAGGAAATGGCTGTGCTCTACTGTCCAGATCAGGCATGTAAGGCAGGAAGTTCAGTTCTAAGACATGATATTTAGTTCGTGCCATCCATGTACGGCGCAGCCAAAGAGATAAGGGATGCCGTGCCATGGAATACTCAAGAACAATGTTTTTATTCAAGAGGCAAATGACACAACCAAAGTAGTAATTTTACAAAGGAAGACTTAGGATATATTTGTACATCCAATACCACATACTTTCTTCTCTGTTTCTATCTCTACACTATGCAAAAGAGGAGCTAATCTAATCTCTTCTTTTATACATAGGAAAGTAAGAAAGAAAATGAAGAAGCTACTCCAGAAAAATAGCTAACAAGTCAAAGTTAAACAGACAAGGATCTTTAAAATCTGCAGCAGCAGGTAGTCTGGGTTTATACAATTATATTGGTAACAAGCCATAGTCTTCAATTTTTATATATTAATTCTGATCTAAGGTACGGCTTTAGAAATTTTAACCTCTAAAAACAAGTAAAACATTAAGTATTGATTTAATTGCGCAGGAGATTGTGTGGCTCACACTGTAGATCTGTCACTATCTTTTACTTGAATGTCACTGGCTCTCGGTGCCTCAGTGAGAAAATAGAAATAGTGATAAATCTTAAGGTAAAGGTTTATGGGGAGAACTGCGTGACTATGTTCTATGAGCTCTTGATAGGTCTGGCACATTGTGATTATTGAATATTGTCACTGCTATGATTGTGGCAATTTGGAGTGGCACTGGCAGTGCTACTTGACTTTGTTATGGCAGCAGTGTTGAAGCTTTCTGGGTGAGAACAGGAAACATATTCAAGTAGTTTTACACACTTAATTCTTAGGAAAATACCCAAAAAAGTAACTTTTTAAATCAGAATACTCAGATTCATTACATGTTTTCTGGATACTTCTTACTGGCAAAAGGCTTTTCCAGATATTAAAATATAACCTGAATCCCCAGCTGTTAGAAAAGACACTGGTTTCCAGTAATTAATTACGGAGGAAAGCAATAACTACAACACTCTATAGACACTAAACATGAAGTGAGCACTGTCTTGATTATATTAAGTAGCAATGATCTCTAGTCTGAGCAAAAATGTCAGGAGTGGAATTTGAATGAAGTAAGAATTGGTTTTTCTGAGACTGGGCATTGACTTCCTCTCAGGGATTGTTATTCTCTACATAATGATTTTGATGAGAAGTTGAGATGATAAGAGAGGAAATTGGAAAATGTCATACATTTTTTTTAAGAGAAAAGGGAGGCAAAAAGCCATGTTTCTACGAGCTAGAGAATCTTGTGTTTTACTAAATAAAAATTATGTGTTATCATTGTTGTTGTTGTTGTTCTCTCATATGTTACATCCTGATGGCAGTTCCCCCTCTCTAAACTATTCCCAGTCCCTCCCCAACATATGATCCTCTCCCCCAGATCTGTGCCTCCCTTTCCTATCAGAAGAGATCAGGCCTCTCGCGGACACAACCATAGTATAGACAGCTACAATAAGAATAGACACATACTCTTATATTAAGTTTGCATGAGGCAACCAAGTAGGAGGGAAAGGGCCCCAAGAGCAAGCAAATGAGTCAGAGCAGCCTAATTTTTTGTTACTCCATTTACTTTATCAAAAGTGCTGATTAGCTTTAGGCATTCTCCAGTGAAAGTTTGGGGATAACTTATATATGCTAGCGTATCATCTGCAAATAACAAATCTTTTCTTCCTTCCCAACTGAGATCCACTGGATCACCTTCCATTTTCTTATCATTCTAGCGAGAAATTGAAGTACTATACTGAGAAAACATGGAGAGAGTGTATAGCCTGTCTAGTTCTTGATTTTAGTATAACTGTAGTAATTGCCTTGAGTTTTTCTACACTAATTAATTAATAATTTGGTATTGCCTATTGGCATTCTATAAATTGCCTTTACTATCTCTAAGTGTGTCCTTTATATCTTGATTTCTCCAAGTCTTTAATCAGGAAGGATTGGAAATGCTTTTTCAGAACGTAATGAGATGATCATGCTTTTTTTCTTTCTCATTGACAGATTTCCTTATGTTGAGCCATTCCTGCATCTCTAAGATGAAGGCTACTTCATAATGGTGAATTATCTTTTATTATCTTATGGGATTAGGTTTGGAAGTATTTTATTGAGTGTTTATGCATTTATATTCATGAGGAAAACTGGTCTGTAATTCTATTTCATTGTTTATCTTTGTGTTGTTTGGGTATCAGGGTGACTGTGGCTTCACATAAATTTGGCAATGTTTCTTCTGTTTAATTTTTGTGGAATAACTTGTGGAATTTTGGCATTAGCTGTTTTTTTGAAATGTGGTCTCACATTGCACTAAATTCATATGGCCCAGGGCTTTTTTTGGTTGGGAGACTTCTAATGAATGCTTCTAGTTTCTTGGGAGTTATAGGTTTATTTAAATTGTTTATGTAATCTTGATCTAATTTTGACAAGAACTCCTGTTGAGAAAATTGTCCATTTCTTTCATATTTTCAAATTTGGTGGAGTATAGGATTTTAAAGTATGACCTAAACATTCTTTGGGTTTTCTTGATGTCTGTTGTTGTACATTGTTGTACACCACTTTTCATTTCTGATTTTGTTAATTTGGATAGTCTATCTGTGTGTTTTCATTAGTTTAGACTAGGGCTTGTATATCTTGTTGATTTTCTCAAAGAATCAACTCTTTACTTCATTAATTTTTTTATATTGTTCTCTTTGTTTCTATTTTATTGATTTCAGCCCTAGATTTGATGAGTGATTGCCATCCGCACCTCTTTGTGTGCTTCCTTCTTTTTGTTCTAGAACTTTCAGGTACACTGTTAAGTTGCTAATATGAGATCTCTCTAATTTCTTTTTCAGTAGGTACTTAGCACCACTTTCATTGTGTCCAATAACTTTGTATATGTTGTATATTCTTTTTCTTTTGAGTTCTAGGAAGCCTTATATTTTTCTTTATTTTTGTCTTGACCTGGTAGTCATTCAGTGGAAAGTTGTTCAGTTTCTGTGATTCATAAGCTTTCTGCTGCTTCTGCTAAGGTTGAATCCAGCTTTAATCCACAGTGGTCTGATAGAAGTCAAGGGGTTATTTCAATTTTCTCTTTTCTAATTAGACTTGATTTGTGACCAAGTATGTGGCCTATTTGGAAGACAGCTCCATGAGGAAGTGCTGAAGATATGGTACATTCTTTTGTATTTTGATTGAAATGTTCTGTAGATATTTGTTGGATCCATTTGGTTCATAACATCTATAAGCCTTATTAGTTGTCTGTTTAGTTTTTATCTGAGTGGTCTGCCCACTGGAAAGAGCAGGGCATCGAAGTTTCCCACTATCAATGTGTGGTTTAAGATTTATTAATGTTTCTTTTACAAATGTGCATTCCTTTGCACTTGGGGAATTGATGTTAAAAAATTGCTAAAAATTATTTGTGACTATGAAGTATTTTTCCCTATCTTTTTTGAGTAATTTTAGTTTGGTTTGTTTGTTAAATAATAAATAGTTATACCTGCTTTTTTCTTAGGTTCATTTGCTAAAAAAAGAAAATTTTATTCAACCCTTTACTCTGATGTAATGACTATCATTGATGTTGAAGTATATTTCTTGTATGCTTTCAAAATATGGATCTTTTTCTTACATACATTGTTAGTCTATGTCCTTTTTATTTGGAAATTGAGCCCATTGATATTGAGAGATACTAATGATGAATGATTTTTATTCCTCTTATTTTGTTATTTTCTTAGTGGTAGTCATATATATACATGTGTAAGTGTGTGTGTGTGTGTGTGTGTGTGTGTGTGTGTGTGCGCACGCTTACCTAGATTTTCCCATTTCCAGAATTATGGGGTCATTTTTATATTTTTTTCTATTTTCTTTTTCAGGTTTTGCACACATGTGTTCATTCTTTATTCTTCTGTTTCTTCAATTTTGTTTTTATTTTTACTTTTATTTTTGCTTTCTTTGAGAGATTTACTCATTTTCTCAATTTTTGTTTGTTCTTTCCTCAATATCTTTAAGGTATTTATTTATTTTTCTCGTTAAGAACCTCTATCATCGATTCTTGCCTGGGTCGGTTTACCTTGGGCATGAACTCTACAGCCAGTCCCACTGCACCTAGAGGAGGCGCCACTCCTAGGCACTCTAACATGCCCAGGATCACAGTATCAGAGGTGAGGAGGACACAACATCTGTTACAACACCACCTTGAGTAACTGGGCCAGCAAAATCTTGGAACACAGAAACCTCACCCAACAGGTAGCTCTGGTTCCTTCAAGTATGAGCAGGTGCCATGTGCAGACTTTGGGAATGAAATCCACAGACAGTCCCATAACACCCAGAGGAAGCTCCACTCCCAGGTACTCTAATACACACTGTATCACAGGATCTCAGGATCCCAGGATCCCAGGAGCTTGGTCACACCAGGATCTCATGGTCCAAGAAGGAGCTTGAGTCCTAGGAACTCTGACAAACCCAGAATCTCAGGAACACAGAATCCTGGAATCACAGGATCACAGAGACAACTAGATTTGAAGAATTCTGACATAATCAGGATGAAAGGAAGGACAGACTCCAGCTAAATATACCAAGGGCAGGTAGTATTAAAGATAACCAGATGGAGGAGGCAAGCATAAGAACATAAGCAACAGAAACAAATGTTACTTGGCATCATCAGAACCCAAAGCAAATCCTGAGTACACCATCACAATGGAAAAACAAGATTCAAATCTAAAATCACGTCTCATGATGGTGATAGATGACTTTAAGAAGGACAAAAATAATTACCTTAAATAAATACAGGAGAACACAGATAAATAGGTAGAAGCCCTTAAAGAGGAAACACAAAAATCCCTTAAAGAATTACAAGAAAACACAATCAAACAGGCAAAGGAAATGAGCAAAACCATTCTAGATCTAAACCTGGAAATAGAAACAATAAAAAAAGCACAACGTGGGACAACCCTGGATTTAGAAAACCTAGGAAAGAGATCAGGAGTCATAGATGCAAGCTTCAACAACAGAATACAAGAGATAGAAGACAGAATCTCAGAGTCAGAAAATTTCATAGAAAACATTGGTACAACATTCAAAGAAAATTCAAAAGGCAAAAAGTTCCTAAAACAAAACATCCAGGAAATCCAGGACATAATAAGAAGAAAACCCAAGGATAATAGGTATAGAAGAGAGTGAAGATTTCCAACTTAAAGGACCAGTAAATATCTTCAACAAAATTATAGAAGAAAACTTCCCTAACCTAAAGAAAGAGATGTCCATGAACATAAAAGAAGGCTACAGAACTCCAAATAGACTGAACCAGAAAAGAAATTCCACTCATCACATAATAATCAAAACACCAAATACATTAAAGAAAGAAAGAATATTAAAAGCATTAAGGGGAAAATATCAAGTAACATATAAAGGCAGACCTATCAGAAGTACACCAGAGACTTTTAAAGATAGAAGATCCTGTTGCAAAGCTGATCATCAATAGGAGGAGAGGTCCTCGGCCCTGTGAAGGTTCTGTGCCCCAGTGTAGGGGAATGCCAGGGCTAATAATTCGGAGAGGGT
Source organism: Montemys delectorum (assembly GCA_019843815.1). Classification (NCBI taxonomy): domain Eukaryota; kingdom Metazoa; phylum Chordata; class Mammalia; order Rodentia; family Muridae; genus Montemys; species Montemys delectorum. Next base: position 73,953 of record JADRCD010208940.1, read on the forward strand.
GGGGTGGCAGGCATGGGGATGGGGGAGGCAACAAGAGTTTGTTGTTGTTGTTTTTGTTTGTTTGCTTGCTTGTTTTTTGAAGGGGAAACTGGTAAAGGAGAAATTTACATGTAAATAAAGAAAATACCTAATTAAAAAAATATTGAAAAAAATTTTATTGGTTAATTAATTAGAAATATAATCTTATACTTATTTAAAAAAAAAAGCTAGAAGATCCTGGACAGATGTCATATAGACCATAAGAGAACTTAAATGCCAGTCCAGGCTACTATACCCAGTAAAACCCTCAACTACCATAGACAGAGAAACCAAAATATTCCATGACAAAACCAAATTTACACAATATCTTTCCACAAATCCAGCCCTACAAAGGATAATAGATAAAAACACCAACACAAAAAGGGAAACTACATCCTAGAAAAAGCAAGAAAGTAATCTTTCAACAAAACTAAAAGAAGATAGCCACATGAACAGAATTCCAACTCGAACAACAAAAATAACAGGAAGCAACAATTACTTTTCCTTACTATCTACTAATATCAATAGACTCAATTCTCCAATAAAAAGACATAGACTAACAGACTAGATATGTAAACAGGACCCAGCATTTTGTTGCATACAGGAAATGCACCTCAGTGATAAAGACAGACACTACCTCAGAGTAAAAAGTTGGAAAACAATTTTCCAAGCAAATGGTTCCAGGAAACAAGCTGGAGTAGCCATTGTAATATCAAATGAAATTGATTTTCAACCAAAAGTTATCCAAAAGGATAAGGAAGGACATTCCATGCTCATCAAAGTTAAAATCTACCAAGATGAACTCTCAATTCTGAACATCTATGCTCCAAATGCAAGGGCACCCACATTCATAAAAGAAACTTTACTAAAACTCAAAGCACACATCACAACTCACACAATAATAGTGGGAGACTTCAACACCCCACTCTCAGCAATGGATGGATCATTGAAGCAGAAACTAAACAGACATGTTGAAACTAACAAAAGTTATGAACTAAATGGATCTGACAGATATTTATAGAACATTTCATCCTAAAACAAAAGAATATACCGTCTTCTTAGGACCTAGTAGCACATTCTCTAAAATTGACCATATAATTGGTCACAAAACAGGCCTCAACTGATAAAAGAAGACTGAAATAATCTCATACACCCTATTAGATCACCACTGACTAAGGATGGTCTTAAATTATAAAAAAAAAAAAAAAAAAAAAAAATTCAGAAAACACCTATACACATGGAAGCTGAACAACACTCTACTCAATGATAACTTGTTCAAGGGAGACATAAGGAAAGAAATAAGAGTTTTGTATAATTTAATGAAAACAAAGGCACACAATACACAAACTTATAGGATAAAATGAAAGTAGTGCTGAGAGGAAAACTCATAGCTCTCAGTGCTTTCATAAAATAATTGGAGAGAGACTACACTAACAGCTTAACAGCACATCTGAAAGCTCTAGAATACAAAGAAGAAAATATACATAAGAGGAGTAGATGGCAGGAAATAATCAAACTCAGGGCTGAAATCAACCAAATAGAAATAAAAAGAACTATACAAAGAATAAGCAAACCAGGAGCTGATCCTTTGAGGAAAATCAACAAGATAGTTAAACCCTTAGCCTAACCAGAGGGCACAGAGACAGTATCCAAATTAATAAAATCAGAAACGAAAAGGGAGACATAACAATGGAAACCATGGAAATTAAAAAAAAAATCAGATCCTGTTACAAAAGTTTATACTGAATGGAAATGAAAAATCTGGATGAAATGGACAATTTTCTAGGCACATACCAGGTGCCAAAGTTAAAACAAGATAAAATATCTTAACACTCCCTTAACCACTAAAAAAATAGAAGCAGTCATCAATAGTCTCCCAACCAAAAAAAAAAGCCCAGGAGCAGATGGGTTTAGTGAAGAAATTCTATCACACCAATAAAGAAGACCTAATACTAATACTCTTCAAACTATTCCACAAAATAGAAACAGAAGGAAAACTACCCAAATCATTTTATAAAGCCACCATTGCACTTACACCTATACAATACAAAAACCAAAGAAAAGGAACTTCAGACCAATCTCCCTTATGAACATTGATGCAAAAATACTCAATAATATTCTTGCCAACTGAATCCAAGAGCATATCAAAATGATCATTCACCACAATCAAGCTTCATCTCAGGGATGCACAAATGATTCGATATATAGAAATCCATCAACTTAATCTACCACATAAACAAACTGAATAAAAAAAAGGAAAGAAAGAAAAGAAAACCCCTATGATCATTTCATTAGATGCTGAAAAAGCATTTGATAAAATTCACCATCCATTCATGTTAAAGTCTGAGAAATATCAGGAATTCAAGGCCCATACCTAAACATAGTAAAAGCAATATACAGCAAACCAGTAGCTAACATCAAACTGAATACAGAGAAACTTGAAGCAATCAAACTATAATCAGGGACTAGACAAGGCTGCCCACTTTTTATCTATTCAGAATAGTACTTGAAGTTCTAGCTAGAGCAATTAGACAACAAAAGGTAGTCAATGGGATAAATTTGCAAAGGAAGAAATCAAACTATCACTATTTGTAAATGATATGATCATATACTTGATTGACCCCAAAAATTCCACCAGAGAACTCCTAAACCTGATAAACAACTTCAGCAAAGTTGGTGGATATAAAATTAACTCAAACAAATCGGTAGCCTTCCTCTACTCAGAGGATAAACAGGCTGAGTAAGAAATTAGGGAAATGACACCCTTCACAATAGTCACAAATAATATAAAATACCTTGGTGTAACTCTAACGAAGCAAGTTAAAAATTTGTATGACAAGAACTACAAGTCTCTGAAGAAAAAATTAAAGAAGATCTCAGAAGACAAACAGATCTCCTATGCTCATGGATTTGTAGGATTAATATTGGAAAAATGGCCATTTGTCTAAAGCAATCTACAGATTCAATGCAATCCCCATCAAAATTCCAACTCAACCCTTCATAGAGTTAGAAAGAGTAATTTGCAAATTCATTTGGAATAACAAAAAAAAAAAACAAAAAACAGGAGAGCAAAAACTATTCTCAACAAGAACTTCTGGGAGACTTACCATCCCTGACCTCAAAATGAATTACAGACTAATAGTGATTAAAAACAGCATGGTATTGGTACTGAGATAGGCTGGAAGATCTATGGAATAGAACTGAAGACCCAGAAATGAACCTGTACACCTATGGTCACTTGATCTTTGACAAAGGAGCTAAAACCATCTGGTGGAAAAATGACAGCATTTTTTAACAAATGGTGGTTTTTAAATTGGTGGTCAGCATGTAGAAAAATACAAATCAACCCATTTTTATCTCCTTGTACAAAGCTCAAGTCCAAGTGGACCAAGAACCTGCACATAAAATCAGATACACTGAAACTCATAGAGAAGAAAGTGAGGAAGAGCCTCATGCATGAGAGGGCACAGGGAAAAATTTCCTGAACAGAACACCAATAGATTATGCCCTAAGATCAAGAATTGACAAATGGGACCTCATAAAATTGAAAATCATCTGTAAAGCAAAGGATACTGTCAGTAGGACAAAATGGCAGCCAACAGATTGCAAAAAGACCTTTACCAATCCTCCATCAGATAGAAGGCTAATATCCAGTACATACAAAGAACTCAAGATGCCAGACTCCAGTGAACCAAATAACCCTATTAAAAACAGGTTATAGAGCTAAACAAAGAATTTTCAACTGAGGAATATCAAATGGCTGAGAAGCACCTAAAGAAATGTTTGATATCCTTAGTCATCATGGAAATGCAAATCAAAACAACCCTGAGATTCCACCTCACACCAGTCAGAATGTCTAAAATCAAAAGCTCAGGTGACAGCAGATGTTGGCAAGGATGTGGAGGAAAAGGAATACTTCTCCATTGCTGGTGAGATTGCAAGCTGGTACAACCACTCTGGAAATCAGTTTGATGGTTCTTCAGTAAATTGAACATAGTACTCCCTGATGACCCAGCTATACCACTCCTGGGCATATACCCAGAAGATGCTCCAACATGTAATAAGGACACATGCTCCACCATGTTCATAGCAGCCTTATTTATAATACCCAGAAGCTGGAAAAAACCCAGATGTCCCTCAACAAAGGAATGGATACAGAAAATGTGGTACATCTACACAATGGAGTACTACTCAGCTATTAAAAACAATGAAATTATGAAATTCTTAGGCAAATGGATGGAACTAGAAAACATCATTCTGAGTGAGATATTCCAATCAAAAAGAACACACATCCAGAGATTGTCCCACCTGAGGATTCATCCTATATACAGATACCAAACCTAAACACTATTGTGGATGCCAAGAAGTGCATGCTAAAAGAAGCCTAATATGGCTGTCTCCTGAGTGGCCCTTCCCAGAGCCTTACAAATACAGTGGAGGATGCTCACAGCCAACCGTTGGACTGAGTGCAGGGTCCCCAATATATGAGTTAGAGAAAGGACTAAGGAGTTGAATGGCCTTACAACCTCATAAGAAGAACAACATTATCAACCAACCAGAGCTCCCAGAGCTCCCAGGGACTAAGCCATCAACCAAGGAGTACACATGGCTCCAGCTGCATATGTCCAGCAGAGGATGGCCTTGTCATGCATCAATGGGAGTAGAGTTCTTTGTTCTAAGAATGTTTGATATATGCCCCAGTGTAGGGGAATCGGGGGCGAGGAGGTGGGAGTGGGTGGGTGGGTGGAGGAACATCCTCATAGAGGCAGGGGGAAGGCAGATGTGACAGTGGGGTTCTGGGAGAAGGGGAAACCAGGAAAGGGGATAACATTGAAATGTAGATAATTAAAATATCCAATAAAGATAAATAAAATAAAATAATAAAAAAAGAACCTCTATCATCTTCATAAAGTTGGATTTAAGGTCCTTTTCTTATGTTCTTGCTATGTTGGAATATTCAAGGCCTGCTGAAGTAAAATAACTAGGCTCTGTTGGTGAAATATTGCCTTGGCTGTTGTTAATTTCTCTTATTGGTCTTGGTCATCTAGACATCTTGGGTTGTGGTTGTTATTGATCTAGGCGCCAATGACTTTGGCTTTGTTAGGTAGAGTAATTGTGTTTCTTCATTTCTATTTTCTCTCAGGTCTTTCAGGTCTATGTGGCCTGGACTTCTGGCAGGGGTCTCCTCCCAAGTCGGCCCTGGAACATAGTGATGAGGAGAAAAGGGGACAGCACTGAAAAAGTGGTGGAGGTCCTTGGATGGGCAATCTATGTGAAATTCTGGCAGCCGGTGTGATCTCTCTTTCATCAGTGAGTCTCTACCTGAGTTCATCTACCTGCTCTTTGACGGTTGTGGCCTGCACCTGATCAGGATGTCCACCTGAGTTGAGAGTGAGGGCATGTCTTCTGGCTCAGGTGGTAGAGATGGAAGGGGTGGCAGAGCCAAAGCCATGAGTTAGAAAGCTCTATGAGCAGGTGAGAGTCCTATCTGTTCTTCATCATTTCTTAACAGGTCATGTAGATACTAGTTTAGCTGTTTCTATGACTACTATAGAATGGTGTTTGTATTACTGTTCTACAAGTTCATTATTCATTCACTCTCTATTTTTACCCCACCTCTGTGTGTGAATGTCTAAAAAATAGGATTCATGGAAATAATTACCAGTTCAAAACCACACTCAGTACCAGATTATTAAATAAGCAAATATTTTGTCTCTACCTGTATCAAAACAAACCAAAAATCCACATAACCCAATTCAAGAGGAAACCGAAAAGTGAATAAATGTCTTACCACATAAAGCACACTGGAATGAGTTAATAAATCATTAGCATGATCAAAAGATGCCCAAATTGGACCCATTTTTCTTTCTTCATTTGTCAATTGAATCTGCTACTTTTAAGATTCTACTTTGTATGTGGAGGACAGCACTTTTCAAATATCTTTTTAGCATGACAAAGGAAAATATGAACTTTGGAGAAGATAGTGTGGTGGTAGTCATGCAGAATCTGTACAAAACAGCGTATGGGTGTGCTTTACTGATGGGATTCTACTGTGACAAGGCCCATGGAAACCCTTTCCCACTTTGGGAAGGCCCTGTGATAAACCTGGTGGCCTCTGTGCTTGTTACCTAGCTTATATACTTACAAGCTCTCCTTGCTTTCACTATACTGCTAATTCTCATAGAAATACTTAAGTTTATTTTGTTGGACACTGGCAAGACTGAGATCTTGTAGGCTAATGCCCTCTGGCTGAATCTGTTTTTCTCAATATTTTTTCAAGGGGTAAAACCTTCCTCTCTCTTCTCTTGGCCCCTATCATTCCTCCCGATGTGACCATTACCTGGGGACACATGTGCTAGAGAAGCAGCTGCAGTCACACTGAGTAAGCCTGTGGCAGTTGTGGAGGGGCATGGGTCCTGCTTGCATAAGTGATCTGAGGAACATGTGCTGGATCATGAGAGACTTAAAATAAGGATGCTATGTTTGATCAGTGGAGACTTAAAATAGGGAAGCTATTCCTGATCAATAGAGACTTAAAAAAATAGTTCCTGGAAAGATAGTATCAGGAACTGATAGATGCATATCAGGAAATGTTGCTTGGTATAATATATAGGTCTCTCTCTGCAATTAAAAAGTATTACCACAGGAGGTGCTATTTGATAACTGGACTCCTACCTACAAATGTCTGTCTCTCACCTCGCATAACTGTATTACCATATTTGCTACCACCTGGGTATGTACTCCTGTCTACAGGACATGGCTGGCTAGACATTTATTTTTGCTTTGCTGAAATTGTGCTTTGTACTACAAAATAAGTTACTGGGTGATTTACCCTTAGGAGGGAAGAGAAAGGTAAAAATATTGGGGCTTTTTGTAATGATAGAGTTTTTATAATGCTTATATTATTTCTTTTAATAGACTAACCAATGATTCACTGCTCAGATGAGGATTGTAATTGTTTAAGTCAAGAAGGGCCATGCTATTTGGGGCCATTTGCTTGAAAGTAAACAGATGGTGACAGTCCTCACTTGCATAGGTACCGCACATCTGTCCTCAGGGTCCAGAACCCCACCACAGCTGCAACAGTGCTTGTGTTTAGGAACTATAGCTTATGTCTGCAGCTACTAGTAGAAACAAACTGTCTCAGATGATCGTTGGTACCAAAAATAAGAGAGAAAAATTGCTAGACAAGATCCCCTGAGCCTCTAAGAGCCTTGTGAATACTGGATAACATCAGCCTGCTTTATCACGATCACAAAGCAAAGGGCATGGCACACATTCTCACAATGCAGTCGTCACCGTGGTGTGATGACTGTTCCAAACTGCTGGTGGCCTGACGGTTGCCTATGTTATGACACAGGTATGCCAGAGCCTCTTTTGTGAAGAGCCACTGGGCAACTTTGCCTTACGCTCACCTTCAGAACAAACTGTTGTCATTGATGTTAGCAAACAGTGCATTTCTTTTCAATTGTATAAGGTGTCTATTTTTTTTTATGATGACAAAAGTCATACATTCACTCTAGAGAAAAATAGAGTTTAGAAGAAAAGATTTTTAAATATCTAAACACAGTCTTATAATTCTAAAACAAATTTTGGTAAGATTTTAGTTTTTATTCTTGTATGTATATATGTGTATATGGTATAACTATAATATAGAAGATAGCTTTTTTTTTTTTCAGACAGGTTTTCTCTGTGTAGCCCTGGCTGTCCTGGAACTCACTCTGCAGACCAGGCTGGTCTCGAACTCAGAAATCCTCCTGCCTCTGCCTCCCGAGTGCTGGGATTAAAGACATGTGCCACCACCACCCGGCTCATAGAAGATATCTTTAAAGGCTATTTTAAAATAAGAATAGTTGTTGCTTATTTTAGAAACTCTAGAAAATTTGAGGATAATTTTTCACATTTCTACTATATCTACATTTGTATGTCATTATTTTTATAGCATGCGTATGATAGTATATCACTTTGTGTTTTAATCTACTTTCCCAAGTTGCAATGTATTGTGATCATCTGAACCTCAGTACCACTTACAATGACAGAATGATCTTGCCTTGAATGATGGTAAAGTCTTTTGGAGACTAGATAATGGGTAGATAAGTCTCCTAGAGAATACAAACTAGAGAATGGTATTTCAGTTATAGAGTAGGGTATTTTTAGTGTTTCTCAAGATAATAACTTGTTGCAAGTTTAAGGCTTATATGTTTTTCATATTTGTGTGTGTGTGTGTGTGTGTGTGTGTGTGCATGTGTAGAAAAGAGAGAGAGGAGTCGGGGAGAGAGGGAGAGAGGGAGAGGGAGAGAGAGAGGGAAAGAGGGAGAAGAGAGAGAGGGAGAGGTCGAGGGGAGTGGGAGGAGAAGGGGAGAGGGAGGAGAAGGGGAGGGGGAGGAGAAGGGGAGGGGGAGGAGAAGGGGAGGAGGGGGAGGAGAAGGGGAAGGAG
>JADRCD010208941.1:0-16514 GCA_019843815.1 Montemys delectorum
TCTGGAGAGTATCATCCTGAGTGAGGTAACCCAATCACAAAAGATCACACATGGTATGCATTCTCTGATAAGTGGTTATTAGCCCAGAAGTTTGGAATACAGGAAGAACGACCCACAAACCACAAGAAACTTAAGAAGAAGGAAGACTAAAAGGTGGACATTTCATTCCTTCTTAAAAAGGGGAATCAAACACCCACAGAAGGAGTGGCAGAGATTAACTATGGAGCAGAGACTGAAAGAAGGACAAGCATATAGCTATCTCCTGAGAGGCTCTGACAGTACCTGACTAATGCAGATGTAGAGGCTCACAGCCATTGATTGAACTGAGTACACTGTCCCCAATGAAGGAGTTAGAGAAAGGTTCTATGGAGCTGAAGGGTTTGCAGCCCCTTAGGACGAACAACAATTACTAACTAGTACCCTCAGAGTGCCCAGGGACCCAACCACCAATCAAAGACTATACAGGGTGGGACTGAATGTTCTGGCAGCATGTGTATAGTAGAGGATTGCAAATTCGATCATCAATAGGAGTAAAGGACCTCGGCCTTGTGAAGGTTTTGTGCCCCAGTGTAGGGGAATGCCAGAGCCAATAAGTGGGAGAGGGTGGGGTGACAGGCATGGGCAAGGAGGAGGCAAAAGGGGTTTGTTTTTGTTGTTTTTGTTTGTTTGTTTGTTTGTTTGTTTTGGAGGGGAACCTGGGAAAGGGAAAATGTACATGTAAATAAAGAAAATACCTAATTAAAAAAAAAGGACCAGCCTTAATCTGTGGTGGTCTGATAGAATACATGGGATTAATTCAATGTTCTTGTATCTGTTGAGGTTTGTTTTGTGTCCAAGTATATGGTTGATTTTTGAGAAGGCACCATGTGGTGCTGAGGACAATGTATATTCTTTTGTTTTAGGGTGAAATGTTCTGTAGGTATTTGTTAAATCCATTTGTTTTATAACTGCTTTATATTTCTCTGTGTCTCTGTTTAGTTTCTGTTTCCATTATCTTTGCATTGTTGAGAGTAGGGTGTTGAAATCTTATATTAGTATCGTGTGAGGTTCGATGTGTGCTTTGAGCTTCAGTAATGTTTCTTTTACAAATGCAAAATGTGGGTGCCTTTGTATATGGGGCATAGATGTTCAGAATTGAGAGTTCATCTTGGTAGATTTTTTCTTTTGATGAGCACGTAGTGTCCTTCCTCATCTTTTTTGATAACTTTTCATTGAAAGTCTATTTTGTTGGCTATTAGAATGGCTACTCCAGCTTGTTTCTTGGGACCATTTGCTCGGAAGATTTTTCTCAGCCTTTTACTCTGAGGTAGTATCTGTCTTTGTCACTCAGGTGTGCTTTCTGTACATAGCAAAATTCTGGATCCTGATTATGTATCCGGTATGTTAGCCTATGTCTTTTGATTGGGGAATTGAGTCCACTGATGTTGAGAAATATTAGGGACAAATGATTGTTGGTTCCTGTTATTTTTATTGGTAGAAGTGGAATTACACTTGTATGTTTCCCTCATTTTGCATTTGTTGTGAAAAGATTAATTTCTTGCTTTTTCTTGGATGTATTTACCACGTTGTGTTGGACTTTTACTTCTATTATCCTCTGTAGGGCTGGATTAGTGGAAAGATATTGTTTAAATTTGGTTTTGTCTTGGAATACCTTGGTTTCTCCAACTATTGTAATTGAGAGTCTTGCTGGTTATAGAAGCCTCAACTGGCATTTTTGTTCTCTTAGGGTCTGTATGACATCTGTCCATGATCTTCTGGATTTTAGAATCTCTATTGAGAAGTCTGGTGTAATTTTGATAGGTCTGCCTTTGTATGTTACTTGACTTTTTCCCTTACTGTTTTTAATATTCTTTCTTTGTTCTGTGCATGTTGGATGTTTTAATTATTGTGATAAGAGGAATTTCCTTTCTGATCCAATCTGTTCAGTGTTCTGTAGGCTTCTGGTATGTTTATGGGCATTTCTTTCTTTAGGTTAGGGAAGTTTTCTTCTATAATTTTGTTGACAATATTTGCTGGCCCTTTGAGTTTGGAATCTTCATTCTCTTCTATACTTATTATTCTCAGGTTTGGTCTTTTCATTGTGTCCTGGATTTCTTAGATGTTCTGAGATAGGAGCTTTTTGCTTTTTGTATTTTTCTTGACTGATGTGTTGATGCCTTCTATGATATCTTCTATCTGAGAGTCTCTCTTCTATCTCTTATATTCTGTTGGTGAAACTTGTATCTGTGACTTCTGTCCACATTCCTACATTTTCCATCTCAGGGCTGTCTCCTTTTGTGTTTTATTTAATGTTTCTATTTTTAAATCCTAGATGGTTTTGTTCAATTCCTTCACCTGTTTGATTGTGTTCTCCTATACTTCTCTAAGGGATTTATTTATTCCCTCTTTAAGGGCTTCCATTTGTGTACTTGTGTTTCCTGTATTTCTTTAAGGTTTTTTTTAAATGTCCTTCTTAAAGTTTTCTATCATTTTCATGAAATGAGAATTTAGACCTGAATCTTGCTTTATAAGTGTGCTGAGCTATCCAGGACTTGCTGTGGTGGAATAACTGGGTTCTGATACTGCCAAGTCAAATTGATTCTATTAACTTGTGTTCTTATGCTTGTGTCTTGCAGTTTGATTATCTCTGGTGTTATCTAGTCTCCCTGTCTCTGACTGGAGTCTGTCTTTCCTGAGAGCCTGTGAGCCTGTGAGCCTGGATGTGTCAGAATACATGGGGATTCAAGCTGAGACTGGAGTGTGGGCTGTGTGGGTGCAGATCCAGAGCCTAGGTCTCTGGCTGGATGGGAAATCTAGTACCAACTGTTTTATGTCAGGTTTTGCTATTTTCAAGTGATCATATTTTTTTACTGCATGCCAAATAAATGTATAGTGCATTCATACTTAGGTAACTGAAAGTAAGCTATGCTAGTACCTTAGTCAGTGAAACTAATGAGGTTGGGAGAGGGAATATATCCGTTTAAAATGTTGAGGAACTAATTGTGACAATGTACATTCTTCAGCATAGATCTTTTGACATAGAAGATTCAAGAAATGGGAACATACATTCACTTCACATGAAGAACACAAACATTCACACTGGTGGCCGAATGTTCATAGTTGAGAAGAATGCAAGAGCCAGGACAGAATAGAGCAAGGAGAAGTTGTGATGTGCTTTCAGCTCATGTTTGGTTTCCCTTCCACTATATTGCTTCCAAGCTCACTCCTCTATGATTAAGCTTTGACTCTTGAGGCTGGCTGGACATACAGCTCAGTGACAGAGTGATTTCCCAGCATGGTAATTCACTAGCTTCAATACCCAGAACATAGGGAAAATCTGGGATGGGGAGGGTATCCTTTCTCAGAAAAAGAGAATCATAAAGTGCAATTATATGGGTTGGATTAGGATTACATAAAGTGTCCCGGGTTCATATCACATAAACATGGATAAGTTATTTTTTTTAAAAAAAAAACCTTAAAGCTTTGTTTAATCATTGATTACTAGAGAGTATATTTAACTCTCACAATTGTTTGTATGAAAATATTTCAAATACTATGTAAGTAGCAATTGGTATTAGAATTAAGATTTTTATCCAGGATGAAAGATACTAAAGCATTAAAGCCACTTACAAGGATATCTATACTTTTGCTCCCATTTAAGTCCATGAAAAGAAACAGGTGCGGTAGAATCTGAAGCCTGCCCCATCTCCACATCTCTTCTCTATCTCCTCTCTTCTCTTATTCCCTCATTCTTTTAAACCGTTACTCTACAATTTTTTGTTATAAAACTTTCTCAATGTTTATTGTTTTTCTGATCATTTCTACTCTCTACTCTCTCCCATGGAAGTATCTTAACCATGGTGACAAACAAATATGTAGCCCATCTGAGTAGATTTTGATGCTTTTATTTGGTACTGTTTTACAGATTTTGTATTTTTTAAAGCTAAATGAAATCATATTTAAAGTCTACATGTTTGATGACATACTTCCAACCACAGTCCCCTGTTATTTCTGTAGTAACAGGGACTAAAAGTCTAGAAATGCAGAGGCGACCTGAGAACCTAAACCCTGAGGTATAAGAGGATGCTGACCTAATTAGGAAACATTGTAGTGAGCAATGTTCTATGCTTATGGGCAAAGTGCCATCTACATGGCATATGTTTGAGAATCACTGGCTTTGGAAAAGGGTTGTCATATTCAATGAACTCTTCACTCACACACAGGAATTCCCTCAAATCTGTCCTGCTCTCTGCATGTGATGAGAATACACCATCTTCTCAAGCATTTTTGGCAATGTTTGAGATTAGTTGACTTTTACTCCTTTCTTGTAAGGACCATAGACATTAACAGAGAAGGAAGTTTAAAAGATCTTGATTTCCAGCTCCCAGAGGGGAAAGCAACAAAATTATGAGAGTTGCCACAGGCTATTTCTTGGTCAGTTGAACATGGTGGATTTAAGAATATAAGAGCTATCACAGAAAGTTGTAGTGGTCCTGTTTTTTTCTCTTACTCTAGTCTGTGCCTCTCCGTAGCACCTTCCACAGAGCCCCCTTCACATCTTTGTTCCTCAGGGTATAAATCAGAGGGTTGAGCATGGGGGTGACTATAGTATAAAAAAGGGCCACAAACTTCCCCTTGCTCTCAGAATAACTGCTCTTGGGTTGCAAGTATGTGTAAATGGCTGAGCCATAAAACAGAGAAACCACCAGGAGGTGGGACCCACATGTCCCAAAAGCTTTTTTTCGTCCAGCTGTTGACTTGACCTTTAGGACTGCTCTAGCTATGTGTCCATAGGAGCCAAGAATTAATGTTGCAGGGAAGACCAATATTATGGCTCTGGCCACAAACATCTTAGCCTCTGTTCCTCCTGTGTCCTGGCAGGCCAACTTTAGGAAGACAGGCATCTCACAGAAGAAGTGGTTCAGTCGGTGACCACAAAGCGGCATGGTCATCATGAGTCCTGTTTGAATCAGAGAGTTCAAGAAGCCTCCTACCCAGGAAGCAGTAGCCAACGCCTGGCAGAGAACGGGGTGCATGATGGTCGTGTAGTGGAGTGGACGACACACAGCAGCATAACGGTCGAAAGCCATCACCACCAGGAGCACACACTCAGTGGATCCCAGAGCAAGATATATGAACAGCTGGGCCACACACCCTCCATAGCTGATGGTCCTGTCAAGTCCATGGAGGTTGATGAGGAGCTGAGGCACAGTGCTGGTGGTGAAGCAGAGGTCCAGGAAGGAGAGGTGGGACAGGAAGAAGTACATGGGTGTGTGTAATCGAAGGTCTGTTCGGGAAAGAGTAATGATGGTGATGTTGCCAAAGAGAGTTAGGGAGTAGAAAATTGAAATAAAAATGAAAAGGATGAGTTCCAGCTGAGGCCAATCTGAAAAGCCCACCAAGATGAATCTCTCTTCTAAAGTGGCATTGAAACTATCCATAGTCTTTTATGTGCACAAACAGCAGGGATTAACTTAGTGCCTACAATGAAGATCATGAATAAAAACAACATTCTCTGAACCAGGTACTTTGATTTCCATGTTGCCGCTCAGTTACATCTGTTGAATAATCTTTCTCTCATTATTATAGAGATAGGTGGATTAGAATTGCAGAGCATTTATTTGGACTTTAGCCCTGCTGCCTGTGTGCTCTAGAACTCTAGCCACGTTTTTCTATCCTTTGAATCTTATGCTTCCTTTTCTGAAAGTAGCGTTGATGTCTTGCCTCACGAACAGAACAGATGTTTGTATCCAAATGCACTAACCTCAAAATTGTGTTTTCAAGATCCAATGTAGGGCTCGTGTTTGTCTTGCCAATAAAGTGTTTGGTTTTGATTCCAAGCACTTCAAAAGTGAAACAAAATAAATGAAACTTGAATGTGCAAAAATGCACATAGAATTGTGTGATCGTCTCTTTTGCTCTCTACGAGGCACAGTGTTCCTGTTCATTAAGACCCAGGTTTAAGCAGGCAGAGATGACATGTCCTGCACATTTGTGGCCTTCTGTTCAGTGCATGTGGTTTGAGCACCAATCTGTAAAGCTCTGCTCACACCACTGCCAGCTGACCTGAAAGATGAAAAAAAGTAGAGCTCTGCAATTTTTTATTAGATATTTTCTTTATTTACATGTAAATTTTTCCTTTCCCAGGTTCCCCTCCAAAAAACAAACAAACAAACAAACAAACAAAAACAACAAGAACAAACCCCTTTTGCCTCCCTCCTCCCCATGCCTGCCACCCCACCCTCTCCCACTTATCGGCCCAGGCATTCCCCTACACTGGGGCACAAAACCTTCACAAGGTCGAGGTCCTTTCCTCCTATTGATGATCACATTTGCAATCCTCTGCTATACACATGCTGCCAAAACAATCAGTCCCACCCTGTATAGTCCTTGGTTGGTAGTTGGGTCCCTGGGAGCTCTGAGGGTACTAGTTAGTTCATATTGTTGTTTGTCCTAAGGGGCTACAAACCCTTCAGCTCCATAGAACCTTTCTCTAACTCCTTCATTGGGGACCGTGTACTCAGTTCAATGAATGGCTGTGGAGCTCTGCAATTTTAAGGTGATATTATTCATAACAATTTTTTTTCTCTCCATGAGTCATCACACTTGTGGATGTATGGCATCTTTTCAATCAACTTATCAACCCACCTTTGGACTTCACAGTAGGAGTTGTTCTCATCTCTCCAATCCAAAGTTCTTTGCATCAATATTCTCTGGAATTTGTTGCATTCAATGAAAATATTTCACATCTCTTTATTCCTCAAAAGCTTAGTTTCTGGGTACCACACAACACAGTGAATTAAAAAGACATGTCACCTCTTATAGTATGCTTACATTAATAATATTGACAAGTGCTATGTTACTGTTACTTTCATCCAGGACATATAGAAGACATAAATAACTTTGTTTTGTGTGAAGCAGCTGATTTTTCTCTTCAATATGGTTTCATGCAATATAATTAACCATGAACACACTTTGATGAATAATAAGCAGTGGGATATGCATAAAATTCCTTGCCAGTAAGGGTTAATAGTTCTTGTGGTGAAAATATGAAAAGTATCTGAAAAAGTTCATCACAAAGAAAGAAATAAGTGATTGACAGAAGTCTCACCTCTGCTTAGGATGAGAAATTGTGCCAAGTTTATACATTGCCTTTTCAATAAATCTGTTAGAAAGTCACTAATGGCACCATGCTGGATCAGTGTTGCAAAGAATGTATTTGAGTACCACAATACTGCCCTTTTCAAAAAATGTAAATTATAAAGATACATTGTTCAAATATATGCTTCTTTAATCAACACAAACAAGATAGATTTGATGGGGATTAAGTGCTCTGAGGCATTTTTAAATGTTGAGAGATGTGTGGTATTTTTAATACTTGTGTGTCCTACCAATATTCTTTAAAGACCATCCAACTGGATCCTCTGAACTTATTCAGCATTGTGCCCTCAATTCACAGTGCAGCATTGGAGGGTTAAATCTCTCAATGAAAATTGCTGTGTGAATTAGTGAATGTGTTCCATGCCCTCCTTTTGTGTGTGAAATATCCACATATCTCAGATATATTTATTTTCTGTGTAATAATGAAGAATTAACACTGTCCTATTCTAATTTAGTAATGTGCTAGATGCTAGCCACTTATGCTGTATATGCTAATCTCAATTACATTTATACTATCATGTAGCCATTCTTAATATACTACAATACAGCAAACATCAAAAGAATTATTATTTGAAAATTCCTAAATTCTCTATCCCCAAAGGATTTAACACAATGTAACCAAGAGGGACAGACATTAAACATCTTCCTCAGTCTATGAATAGGCAAAATTGAACTAGGGTTCAAAACCTCAGCTAGAAAGAGATAGAACTGAGGGGATCATTCAACAATTATTTATAAGTAGCAACCAAAAAGTAACCAAGGAGTAGTGCCCAAAGAATCAGCATGAATAAGTAGTGCCCACTTGATTAATGGATTTTAACCAATTCAAGGTAAGATTTTATAAAATGGTGGTCTAGAACCAAAAAAAAAAAAAAAACCCAAAGAAACAAAAAAACAAAAAACAAACAAACAAAAAAAACCCCTTAGTTTGGGAGGAAATCCAAAGGCAATTTCTTCATGTGCAGGTTTTCAAATCAAACTTGCTGAATAAAGCCCTGAGCTAGTTCCATTGTGGGGATTTCTCTCTTTGACAGATTGATATATCATGTCAAATATTTGCTGGATAATATCTTTAGTTTTCCATTTTCCTATGAATATAGATAGAAAAATACAAGTTTTTATAGTCTCCCTAACAAAATAAGACTAGTAAGTTGGCTTTATTCAGACTTAAGATTTTAGTACCTAGTGTAATGACCAATACATGAGAGTGCCTGATACACTCCTAAGCCTACAAGGGTAGACTTGTTCCAGATTTGAAAACGTCCTTAGATATGAAGCACTGCCATTTTGTCTGTCTTGTGTAGACAGCTGTGTGAACAAATAGCCCTGTTTCCTTGGAATCTGGTCTTGTATTTGGAATCTAGTGTGCAGTGAGAGTCTCAGTACCATGCTGACTGTAACTTAATATTTCTTCCATCTCTGCTCCACTGTACTGACTTTCATCTGCCTCACAAAGACTCATGTCTGCTTCTGTTTGTGAGAAAAGGTCTGAGGTTCTGGTCCCCAGGACCCTCTAGAGAATGGTCTGATCTTCAGAACAATAGTCATGCTGTCTGATGTAAAATTCTAAGGCATATCTGAAATGGATGCTAGTGACTCTCAGTGTCTAGTAAAGCTTACCTCCCTCTCCCTGTGTACCTATTACTTAGTTACCACTTGTTGCACTAATGACAACTTCCTATTTCTTCTCTACTCTTTACTGGGCTCAGATGTGAAAGTTAGCCTCATTGTATCTATCCTGTGAAGTCACAAAATGAAAACATGCTGGGAGCCTTTTCTACCTTTCAAATTTAGATTCAAATTTCTTTAGGTATGAACTGATGGGTCCCTCCCATCATTTCTAGTTCTACATCTCATAGCTCAGGGAAAGATTAGATTGTGGCTGCATTAGCTTAGGGAATGTGCAGCACTGACATTTCCTGTGGGAGTCCAGTGCCTGTGGATAAGAGGTGGGGTACACACAAATAACAGATTGTATTCAGTCATAGACTGAATAGAAAGGAAAATAGTGCCATGAAAACTTAAGTGTAGGTGACAACTTAAAACTTCTATTTCACTTCGTATTGCTCAACTATTGCTTAACTCCAGTGAAGAAGAGAACGATGTTTATCTGACATATAACCATTTCATGATGACTTCTGTTTCCATCCCATCCAACTGCTACCTTCCTACAACTGTACTCCTAAATAAAACTATGATGTCTGACATCAAATAGAATGCAGAGTATTAAGTCCTTGGTGGAAGTTTGCTTTAAAACTCTGATAACAGGCCAAAGGACAATAAGGTTGACAAAGCCTATAAACATCCTAGATGTGGAGCAGGTCATTTAAATAGAGTTTTTAGATGAGAAAACGAGTGTGTAAATTCTTTAAAAGCAGCACACAGACAGCACACCCACTTTGCTTAAGGTCCAAATGTAACTAACCGATAACATTTTGAAGAAGAACTTAATGTGAGTAGAGCTGAAAAAAGAATGAAGTGATCTAAAACTACAGGCTGTGAAAGGAAGGGACTCTCCTGTACCTGGAGGGGCACCTGCTTACTTAGAGCTGGAGATTTGATCAGAAAACTGTAAAAGGGGCCTGCAGTCATTGGCTGATACACTGCAATGTTGGAGACTGCTTCCCAACCCTGATGTTTGTTCTGTATGACTTTTAAAATCTTATTTCCTTTACCAAATCTCTTTGGGCCACACAAATCACTCTTGATATTTATGTAATTTATTTTTGGCTCCAGCAAGATCAGTGGTTGTCCGTGTTCAGCTTTCTGCGTGTTTGTGTGTATGACTATGCATGGGCTAGTGTATCTTTTCCATAATCTCCATGATTACTTCATTGATCAGAATTCATGGCTGAAGTCCTTTTTCAACAGCCTGTGTTATTACACGTTTCATGCCGTCCACTAATTTAGTATTGTCAGACTGCGGTGGAACCCTATTCAAACTGCAACCCTGAATCTTCTCTCTGAGAAGGGGGTGGGGTTGGTTTCCAGGATCTCTTTTCTGATTACCTTCACCAAGCACTCTATCTTCTAATCAAATCTAAGTCCACTTCTTTCTGTTATGCCACACAGCAATCTCTGTCCTCAGTATCTGGGCTATGAACTTACTATCAAACCTTTTCAGGTACCCGACCAGCCTCCTGCCCCACATGTAAAGCTACAGGAACAACAATTTTCTGATCCATATATTGTCCCTGCTCACCAGAACCCCAGCATCCCATGCTATCCCACACTTTATTTCAGGGTGATCTTCAATACTGAGAATTACTCAAACATAATTACATTGTCAGTATCATGAATTTAATCCTGTTACCTTTATTGACATGAAAGACTAAACTGACAAATTGCTTATTTTGTGTCTCTGTCTAAGGCTGGGTTCCCTCTCCTTGTCTATCTTCCAGAAAGTCTTCCTAGTTTTGAAATTTGAAAATTTAATATACTGCACATATTCAGGTAAGAGAATGGATGCCAATGAAGACTATCAATAATAAAACAGCCTTTTCATAAATCTAACATTTTTATGTACTCCAACCAGGAAGGTGGAGAGTAGGGCCCAGTGCCAATTGCTCAGTGGAATATTGCCATTTTAAAATTTCAGACTGTGACTCCTTAGCATCTCATTCAATCATTACTCACCTAGAGTTTCAGGAGAGAGAACCATTTCATTTACTGTCCTTGGTTCTGTTGGCTTGTGAGACACGTTTGTAGTCTGTATCTAGAGTGGTTCAAGGTAGACTTATTTCTTTGATGTACTGATACCCCTTTTATGGGGTAGAGGTCTTGGGACAGGGCTCCTGTCCTGGAAAAGTCATGATTATCAGCCCTGTGCAACCAATGTTTATCCTAGCCAATGGAGACCAGCTAGGATCTGGTGCTTTATCAGAGAACCTTTAGACTTTAAGGCTATCTATCTACACATATCCTGACCCTCAGAGCATGAACACCTCAGTTTTGTCCTGAGGGTATTGTCTGTTCCTCCTGATAAAATGAACTGTTCATCAAGAATGGCCTTGGAGACCTCTGTGCCCCAATGTGGCAATTATGTGCAGTTGGCAGACTCTCAAAGGCATGCCTTATAGGTTCATCTATTCTCTATGCTGCATTCAAACTAAACAGCTCTATTCAGCATGCTCACAACATACCTTACTCACTCTAGAGACTGCATATTGAGATCCTCATATTTCCTCTGTTTTGGCCCAAGTCCTATTAACAGTCATACTAAATTCCACATCTCATTTGGAATTTGACCACATGTCTCTTTCTATGGACTCCTCAGACAACACATTTATTCTTCTCTGTGTGTACCATGAGCCAACTAAACATTTATTTCCTTGATCAAACTTGAAACAAATACAAAATATTGTATGTCACCGCCAATATTTAATGTATTGTTGTTCCTTTTTTTATCCACAATAAATCTGAAAATCAATACTTTCTGCCGCAATGCAGACTCAGGCAGAAAAAGGGAGATTTTAAAGGGGCTCATGGACAACCAGGGCACTGAGAAAACTGCTCTCAACAAGTTCTCAGCCTTGTTTGGTTTTGTTTCTCGAGACTTTGCCATCCATGCAAAGAGGAAAACCATAAATGAGGGAAAGTCTCCTTCTCAAGGGAAGATGGGCCTTCAGCTCTTAGTGATGGCTGCCCTTGAAGACTAAGGTTGCTCAAGATTTTCTGGTGAAGCCCCTTTAAGGATAACCCTGTGATCCCTCAGGTGACTCAGCACAAATACAAATTTTTGTTTATATAAGAAGGCTTTCTTCTTTGTCTTGAGTTAGATTATGTAGTAACTTAAAAAAAAATCACTAAATACTGCAGTATAGGAAAAATTCTTTACTCTAGTGGAATCTCACTGGGTAAACACACTCTGCTTTAAGGCGGGCCCCATGCCTAGCAGTAGATGGCCAAACAAGGTGAACTCAGTGGCATTTTGGAGGATGTTTCTCTCATAATGCTTTGTCTGGGCTTTTTTTATTATTATATATTTTCTTTATTTACATTTCAAATGCTATCTCCTTTCCTGGTTTCCCTTCAGGGGGAAAAAAACCCTGATCCCTCCCCCATCCCCCTGCTCACCAATCCACCCTCTCCTGCTTCCTGGCCCTGGCATTCCCCTGCACTGGGGCATAGAACCTTCACAGGACCAAGGACTTCTCCTCCCATTGATGACCGACTAGGCCATCCTCTGCTACATATGCAGCTGGAGCCATGAGTCCCACCATGTGTACTCTTTGGTTGGTCGTTTAGTCCCTGGGAGCTCTGAGAGTACTAGTTAGTTCATATTGTTGTTCATTCTAAGGGGCTGCAAACCCTTCAGCTCCTTGGGTCCTTTCTCTAGCTCCTCCATTGGAGACCCTGTGCTTGGTCCAAAAAAACCTTACTTGGCTCTTGCTTCTCAATTTTCTGTTTTTACAGGATTTCTCTATAGATGAGTGTGTTTCTTGTGCTATCTGGTTAATTTGTTTATTTAATTTCCTAATGTGTATGTGTGTGTGTGTGTGTGTGTGTGTGTGTGAGAGAGAGAGAGAGAGAGAGAGAGAGAGAGAGAGAGAGAGAGAGAGAGAAAGAAAGAGAGAGAGAGAGAGGAATAAAGAGTGTGGATTTGGGAGAAGAGGTAGGGAGGATCTGGGAGGAGGAGTTTCAGGGAAGGGAAACTGTGGTCAGAATCCCCTATTGAAAAAAATCTATTTTCAATAAAAACAAAACCTTTTGTAGTGGATGACAGCAAATACAAGGAACCACAGCTATTCAACATGCAGAGACCAAGGGACTCTGAAGTGCTCAGCTCTAAGTGGGACATTTATGTTCGGCCATCTCCTACAAAGCTCAGATATCATGGCAGAAGACGATTAAGCAAGATTGAAAGAGCCACAGGCAGTGGACACCTGCAGTGAAGTAGTATTTTCTAGGCATGACAGGGTTATTATACACATGTAGTCATACTGGTCAAGGTCCCATGCTCACTAAACAGGATCACATTGGCCAAAGCTCCAGCATGGAAGGAGGAGGGTCATGAAGTCCCACTCCTAGCTGAGGCACTATTGACAATTGATCATTGATGGTGGGACAAAGGTCACTTTACCTCCAGGATATGTTTCAGGAGACTCTGCACATGCTATCACAATTAGTGCTGACACATGCCATAAAGGCAGGTAAGTAGACAGAGTAGGTTTAAAAATAAAGCACATGAAATTGGAAGGGAAAGATGTAAGGTAATAGGGGAGGGACTGGAGGGGGTGTCGAAGGGAGAGTTTATCAAAACATATTATACATATATATGAATTCTCAAACAATAGAAAGAAATTTTAAAAAGTCATTCAATCTTTGATAGCAAAATTTTCAGGAGCAAATGGAGTTATTGTAA
This sequence comes from Montemys delectorum, assembly GCA_019843815.1. Taxonomy (NCBI): domain Eukaryota; kingdom Metazoa; phylum Chordata; class Mammalia; order Rodentia; family Muridae; genus Montemys; species Montemys delectorum. The sequence continues at coordinate 13,505 of JADRCD010208941.1, forward strand.
TAAACATTGGCCTTGAGCATTCCTGATTTTCAAAATTCTTTTGCCTTATATATGGTGAAACCATGAGACATGACATTGGGAATTCTCACCCAAAAGTTAGGGAACATTCCTAGACCTTAATCTTACAAGTCCCTGTGGCTAGACTCTGTAGCATGGAATATTGCTGGCCATGCATTGTAACCCATCTCAACCCCTACCAGATACAGCAGCTACACTCCCAGCATGACATCTTGTTTTAATCCTTTATCTAAATACTTCATGGATAGATAGCCCATCTTGAGTGAGACTTTATAATCTCCTTTTAAATACATCAATGACTAACCAATTCCAGAAAATTACTGGCTGTGTTCACATGTCCTGATATGATAAAGCCATAATATAATCCCCATATGATCTTCTTCTAATAATTTAATATTCTTCCTTTTTATGTTAGTACCTTGAGTCTATTGGGATGAGGCTGTCAAAGCATCTTCAGAAGGATCCATGCATAGTATCTGTAGCTGTTTTTTGCTACTTTGTGGGTTCTTCTTTCTTCCAGCCTTCTCTACCTTTTTCCCACCCTTTCAAACCCCTACCACTAGACAGGAGAGAAAAAAGGGGACAGAAAAATAGTAGAAAAATCAAAGACGGAAGAGAGGAGAAGGAAGAGATCCCTGAATTTAATTTCTTCTTGTTTCTTCTTTTGAGCATAACAAACATCAAACCCCAAACCCCAGCCCCAGTGACAACCAACCGCCAACCTTTCAGGGATCTAGCATTTATATACCCTCTGAAGAGTTCCTGGAATTCCAAATGTCACACAATTGCAAAAACTCTGTGCAGTTGGCAAAACACACCTCTGCTAGAGCATGAGGCAAATCAGTCAGCTACTACAGATAGTCAGAAGTAGCCCCATATCCTATAGTTGGGGTTAAAATAAAAACACCTTTACATAATATTTCTGTGTTTGGAAACTAAAATTCCAACCATTTCACTACAAAGATCCAAAGCTCCGTATGCAGAGTAAAGTACCTCAGATCATGATTTCCGTATTTTCCCGGGGACAGAAGCTGGGAAGCTAAGAAGAGTAGAAAATGTCAGGAAAGTTGGTAGAAAGTGTCAGGAAAGTTAGAGACAGCCTTGAGCTGTTGGGAGGGTGTGACCAGTGCCACAATTACTTAGGAAATACCTGGTAAGTTAATAACTTACGTGTTTAGGCATAGTGTTATCTGTGTTGGGAATCACTGATTTTGTACAAAATGATGTCACATTTAATTATATCTCCTGTCACTGTCCCAAGTATAATACAGCCCATTACAACTTTCTATTGTGACCAGAATATGCTCCCCAAGTACTTTCTTGTTGAAAATTGTGATATCACAGCGTACTCTGTTTTGCATGAAGACCATAGACACTAACCTACAAAGCATCTCAATGTATGTGTATTCAAAAGGAAGGCTCTCTAAAATCCTGAGCGCTACTGAGCTGTTTGCTGTGACCAGTGAAAGATCGAGGTGGGGGTCCAGACATGAGAGCTATCACAGAGATGTTATGCGCTCTTCTCTTCACCTCCTACCCAGAGTCCATGCCTCTCCCTAGCACCTTCCACAGAGCCCCCTTCACATCCTTGTTCCTCAGTGTATAGATCAAAGGATTGAACATGGGGGTGATGATAGTATAAAAAAGGGCAACAAACTTTCCCTTGCTTTCAGAATACCTGTGGACTGGTTGAAGATATGTATAAATACCTGAGCCATAAAAGAGAGAAACCACCATAAGGTGGGACCCGCAAGTCCCAAAAGCCTTTCTGCGTCCAGCCATTGACTTGACTTTCAGTACAGCCTTAGCAATGTGAACATAGGAGCCTAGTATCAGTACTGCAGGGCAGACTAAGACTACTGTTCGAGCCACAAACATCTTAGCTTCTGTCCCTTCTGTGTCCTCACAGGCCAACTTCAGGAATATGGGCATTTCACAGAAGAAGTGATTGATTTGATGGCCACAGAGTCGCATGGCCATCACAAGTCCTGTCTGGATCAGAGAGTTCACAAGGCCTCCCACCCAGGAGGAGATGGCCAATGCTCTGCAGAGGATGGGGTGCATGATGCTGGTGTAGTGGAGTGGATGACACACAGCAGCATAGCGGTCAAAGGCCATTGCCACCAAAATCAAACATTCTGTGGAGGCCAGAGCAAGGAAAATGAAGAGCTGGGCCACACACCCTCCATAGCTGATGGTCCTGTCAAATCCATGGAGGTTGATCAAGAGCTGGGGCACGGTGCTGGTGGTGTAGCAGAGGTCCAAGAAGGAGAGATGGGAGAGGAAAAAGTACATAGGTTTGTGCAGTCGAAGGTCTAGTCTTGCAAGAATGATGATGGTGGTATTGCCAAAGATAGTTAGGGAGTAGAAAATCAAGATAGTGACAAAAAGGAAGACTTGCAGTTGAGGCCAATCTGAGAAACCCATCAAAATGAAACTCTTTTGTGTACTGATGTTGAAATTTCTCATACCTTTCACTTGCACAAATATCAAACTCTACTCATTATTTTCTATAAGGAATATGGGTTAAAACATTATTCTATAAATACTCAAAATGATGCATGTTATCTTTTAGCTTGCTATTCTATCTCATCTGTCCATTCTTCTTTCTATTTTGTTCTTCAGATAGGAGTATTCTGGCCCTTGTTAGAACTACAATCTTGCTCTCTGGACTTTGCCAGAAAACTCAGTCCTTTCAGTCCAATGCTTCTCTTTGTTTGAAAGTAGAGATATTTTGTATTGCTTCCCTGAAAGCACTTAATGCAGACACTTTGAAATTGCATTTAGAAATCTGATGTAGGTATTTAATACCTGCTGGGAGACAGAGAGAGTGTCAGTTTTATTTAATGATGTGACCTAGTAGGTTGAACACACACACCAAGTCAGGCTCAACATTGGCTGGTCAACATAAACCAGACTGGATGGGGTAGGAGAGAGAGAGAAAGAGAGAGAGAGAGAGAGAGAGAGAGAGAGAGAGAGAGAGAGAGAGAGA
>JADRCD010208941.1:17204-38048 GCA_019843815.1 Montemys delectorum
CGTGCATCACCACGCCTGGAACGCGCATCACCACGCCTGGAACGCGCTCCTGCTTTGCTCCCACTGATAAAGCTCGCCTCTCAACTTCCCTGAAAGAGGAGTGTTCTCCTCTCAAGCCTTGGAATGTCTTTGTACACTTTCTGTCTCTACCTATATATTGCTTTTCAGTCCATAGCACAAGGATTTTACCTGTCCCTGCCTCATCCACGATGCCTGTAATGAACTCATTAAGAAATTTGACATTTCCTTTCTTCTTCCAATCTGAGAAGCTCCTAGGCACTCAGGAACATGGCCAATTTAAAAAAAAAAGGTAAAGTCTTCTCTTACAGAATATGAGAGGCATCCCATCAATGCTAATTTCATCCATGAAATTTAATGGATATTAAATAACTTGAGTGAAACATTTGACTCTCCAATTTTACAAACTTCTGTGTTCTACACCTTTGAGAATTAACTATGGATGCACCTTCATAAACTATATTGGCAAGGTACGGATAAAAGTAATTATTCGTGGATATTTATCATAGTTTTAAAAATCTGAATCGGATATAGGAAAGCAGAGAAAGATGTTAGTAACCAATAGAACCTTCACCCATGCAACATGCAAGCAATTTTAGCAAATTAACACATTTTCCTTTTCATTGAGTCTACTATATCGGAAATCGTCACCTGTGACCTAGTGCTGCGATAAGGACTCCAGGAAGTTACTCGACTGCCATGCTCAAAGCCTCCCTGGGAAATATAAACAAAAAGTGAATTGTGAGAGAAAGTGAATATACACATACTGTAACCAGGACCCCTAAGATGGTTTTGAATGACTCTGACTGTTGAGCACAGCTGTTTCTGAATGACTCTGACAGCTGAGTATAGCTGTTTATGAAGGTCACAGTCACCCCCTCCCTGTATATTCATATGGACTCCCTCCTCTCCCTACACATACATATATGAACTTTATCACTTGTTCTGGAAGCTTGCTTCACATAAGTACAAAATAATCTATTTTACAAGATTTTGTTGGGGATTAAGTTCTGTGAAACCCTTTGAAATGAGAAAAAGTATATATATTATATGTTTCCACCAGCAGTCTGTATACACAGCTAAGTTCCAAGTGTCCTATATTTGGGTCTTTTCAATTACTAATTTCCCAATTCACTGCTTGGGAGTGGGGGGAAAGGGCTCTCAACAAATGTTGAAGTTATTAGTGAGTATATTTCAAATCTGGTGCCGTGTGTAGTTCCATAAAAATACCAGAAATAGGAAAGAACATTTTCATACCACACAATTAGTAGCATGAGAACTTTATGGTCTCTGCCCTGTCAATGATGTTTATAATGACTTGTAGACATCTTACGATACTTACTGTTGCTTGCAGTGCACAATTAGATTGCTTATAGGAAAGATATAGGTGTCATAATCCTACTGGATCTCAACAAAACAAAACAAGATGCTGCAGACCATTAAGTGGCCACCATATATGTATATGTAAGGCAGAATTCAGTTTAATGTCAACATTTCAGCTGGACACAGAATGAAAAAGATGCAATTGAAAGCTTTTACATTTCAACAATTTATATTTCCTTTCATACTGTATACATCTTTTATTCAGTAAAAACTGATATTATGTTAACAAATGCAATAGGTCTTAATTATTCATTCTGGCATCTCAGCCACCCACTACCTGCTCAAACATTATCCTGCTATAACTTCACACTTTCGTGGCTCAGTGTGGAAAAAAAACCCTTAAAATAAAGAAGTATAAAAATAGACTGTCTAGAAAAAAATTGATCTTCTCAAAAAGACAAAGCTTCTATATCAAATTCTGAAAGTTCAACATTTCAAGAAGTTAGAAAAATGTTTCTGCATTAACTGAATAATTGGGAGCGTTTGGACCCTCCGGCTCAGCTGTGATTTTCCTTACTTTTTGATCTCAAGCTTTTAAAGGTTGAATCCACTACTTCTAGTCTCCTTGGCATACATAAGGCATTTTGACATTTATGTGTTTGCTTTCTGAAATATAATAGTCTGTAGCCATCTTTGTTAAAATATGAGTTTATGTCTGAGCATGTGCACACACCTGTGAGCCAGTGTATGAGCTCTGTAAATAACGCTTAAGATCAGCAATCAGGAAGCATGTCAGTGCTATATCCTTCATGGGAGCCTGCCTACCTTTTAAAAGCTAGGAACTCACTGAATAGTCTAGGGTGACCATGACCTCACATCCTCTCGGCCTTTCCTCCCAAGTTCTTGGATTATAGGCTTGAACCACTATGGCCAGCTTGCTGTCAACTAACCACATGGCATTTTCAGATTACAATACGATGACATTCAAGTAGTGGCATTCAGTCTACCTCAGCAAAGGGCATGTTGCATATTTTTTCCTGTACCTCTACTGTTCAACTGTCTACTCATAACTTTTAATCTGATTTCTCTTCCACTTGCTATGCCTGTATGTAGGGCTCTCCTGTTACTCTATGAAAGGTTAACTTACTTCAAACCTTTGTGGCCACCAAGTGTCCTACTAACCTCCGTTACATCTATTCTTCTGTAAACCGTATTCCTTTCTCACTAAAAATTATCCTGTATCTCTTCCAGTTTCACAAGTGTTTAGGGTGATCTTTATTATCTCAAACACCCCAAGTGCCACTACAAAATTTTCTAGTATAACAGGGAACCAAGGCTTGAATTCAGTCAGGTTAGTAAACAATGACTATGTTGAGTTAATGGTTTAAACAGTGACTCCTGATACAAAATGTCAACTCTATCTAAGACCAACTCCCAGTTTTTATCTCATCTTTTAGATACTCTGTCTTGATTTCACGTCAATAATGTTGACTGCTCCCACTCCCATTCTCTACTTGGGGAATATTTTTTGTGTGTTATGTGTAGTGAAATGAGAGGATAGGAGAATGGGTCTTAGAGAATGCTGACTAGTGATAAAATGTTCTTGTTTTTTTTTGTTGTTGTTGTTGTTGTTTTGTTTTTTGTTTTGTTTTGCTTTTCGAAACAGGGTTTCTCTGTGTAGCCCTGGCTGTCCTGGAACTCACTCTGTAGACCAGGCTGGCCTCAAACTCAGAAATCCGCCTGCCTCTGCCTCCCAAGTGCTGGGATTAAAGGCGTGCACCACCACTGCCTGGCTAAAATGTTCTTGTTTTAATTTTACATTTCTCTATCCCCGAGCCAGGCAAAAAACAGAGGGAAATTCTGTTAGCTACCTAGCAGAATTATTCTTGATTCTGTTTAAGTTGTGAGGGTGGTGTAGACCATCCAGTCAATACTCACTCAGACATCCAGCAAAGGAACCTGTTGCACTGCAATCGTCAATTTACTTGGTTTCAAAGGTGATGTGTGTGACCCATCTTCAGCTAGAGAAGTTCTAGGTAGAGCTGATTTATTTATTCTGTAGGGTGCTAGCTTTGGATAGGAGCTCCAAGAACTTACTTATTTTTATGATTATCCATGATTCTTTCTCCAAGGAGACTTTTCTCATTGGTGCTAATAACCTAGGGGGGTGGATGCATCTTCCCAGTTTGCCCCTTACCAGTGAGACATGGAAGGATCTGGCGTATTACCAAACCTCCTGTTAGCTTAGTGCATCACACGTGCCCTGGGGAAATTGTCAGAGACTCCTTAGTAGTGGCAAAGAAACATTGTTTAGTAAGGATGGCCTTGGAGATGTCTGGGCCCCAGTGTGGCAATTATCACCAACCGATGGGCTCTAAGTTATGAATTTCAGTCTTCAATGCTCTATATTCCTAAACGATGCCCAAGTGAAGATGTTCTAGTTAGCACCACCATGCCATAACCTTTTGCCCTGATGAATCTACCATATGAGATTCTACACACTGCGTTTATATTCATCTTATTTCTTATGTCCTTGGTCAATCAGCCCAAATCTCCTCTCCCAACTGAAGTGTACTGTGTTGACCACACTTCAGAATTTTTCATAGTCTTATTTATATGCACCATTGACCTAAGTATTTCCTTAAGAAAGCTTGATGTTTTATCTCTCACACACAGATACAATGTATCACTTTTGTCCTAGGTTAGTTTCTAATGCTGTGATAAAGCACCACAATCAAAACAATTTAGGAAGAAAAGTTTATTTCATTTTACAACTCTCAGTCCAACATTAGGGGAAGTCAGGGCAGGAATTCAAAGCAGGAACCTAGAGGCAGAAAGAAGCAGAGGTCACTGAGGGAATGCTGCTTACTGGCTTGCTTTCTATGTTTTGCTTAGTTTGCTTTTTATCTCACCCGAGACCCCTGCCGTGGGTAGGGGAGCACTACCCACAGTGGCTGGGCCATCTTGCACCAATCACCAATCAAGAAAATGACCCCACAGACTTTGCAACAAGCCAACATGACTGTCAATTATCCCACTGATGCTCTCTCTTCCCAGATGGCTCTAGCTTATATCAGGTTGGCAGAAATCAAAACAAAACAAAACCCACACCCCAACCAATTATCTTTTCTTATTGTCTGGTTTCATCAACAACAAACTCAAAAACAATATTTCATCAATACACTCCAGTTGAAAATTAATGTTGTTTTTATACAGAGTTAAATTTTTAATAATCAAAATTATCTGTAAATATTTAAGGAATTATAACATAATGTAGGAAAACAGCTGTAGATTACAAGCTTTTTAATCCTGAAAAATTTTATTAACCTGTTTAAGACTCAGTTTCTCCATCAGGGAGGAGAGGATGTGACTTATCCTGTAACACTGTTTAAGGATTAATGAAAGTACACAGATGCTCAGTTTTGGTAGAAATTCATTAAGAGGAAAACTTCAGGGTAAGACAGCAGGTTAAAGACTGGTAAAGGAGAGATGGTGAAGGAGAGTTAAAAAATTAAAATTAAGAAGAGATTTCATCTCTAAGAGAATTTTGAGCATCTATTGTCAAAATGCATATCCATTGGAATTCAAACCATGTGTAATATGACTTGGGTGTTTGATACTGAGCTGCAGGTTTTAATGTGTGAGCTGTTGTTTCAATCTTAGTTTGGAGCCATCTCTCCTTTCTATGTCCCCATCTCCCTACTTTAGAACAAGAATGTTCATTTTTTTGCTATTGTATGTTGGAAGTATATAAGCTCATTTTTTGTTGTTTTTGTTTTTGATTTTACTTTCAAGACAGGATTTTTCTGTGTAGCTTTTGAATGTCCTGGAACTCACTCTGTAGACCAGGCTGGCCCCAAACTCACAAGAGATGTCTGCCTCTGCCTCCTGAGTGCTGAGATTAAAGGAATGTGTCATCACAACAGGGTCATAAATTCTTTTTCAATGTTTACAGTGTCTCATAGTCAAGACTTTGCATTGAGTCTGACAGGAGAATTTGAACTTGAACTTATAAACAATTCTCGCGTTGTTAAGACTAACAGGACTCATGGAGACAGGCTGAGTGAATTTTTCCTAATAAAATGGATGTGAGATTTTTGATGGAATCATAAGCGGAATGCTATGACTTCAAAGCGATAAGTTTGGGTTCCAGGTTGACGGGCTGATTTATAATGATTGCTCTTCTTTGACAACTTGGCTGGATTTAGAATCACCAAGGATTCAAATCTGAGACACATCTTTGGATGTGTCTGCGAATACAGTTCTAGAAAGGATTGCCTGAGGTGAATGCATGTGGCAAGATCGATGGACTAGAGCTTGGGGAGAATAAAAGGGGAAGAGGAGAAAGGCAGCCGGGCACCTGCATCTAACCTCCATCTGCTTCCCAGTCAACCTTGATGTGAAGCTGCTTTGCTCTTTCGTGCGTTCCCCATCACAGTAGACGGAACCACCTGCATCCACAAGCAAAATAAATCTCTTTAAGTTGTCTGGTAATTTGGTCGCAACAGTGAAAAAGCTACTGACATACAGAGACACTGATTAAATGTTACTAAGATTGCCGTCATTACATCAAATTTTGTTGCCACAAACTGCCATGACTTAGTGGAACATTTTGATTGTTTTAGAGTTTTTGTAACTCTCCTAACATGCTTCTATCACACACAGTAAAGCCACAAATATGTAATAAGAAGTTATCTGTGCTCAAGAAACGAGCAGCTGGGGAAGGCCAAGTTAAGAGCTAATTCTTGAGACTCTGAGTATAAAAATGGATCTCACATTTCCTACTAAAACGCATAGCAGTGAACTCATGTACTTTGCACTAAGATTCAGTACCTCCTCCTCCCCATAGGGAATCAGAGACTCTTTTGGAAAACATGCTAGCACATCTATGAGTCTTTTCTCGCTCTGAGGATGTTCACCAGTCAGTAGACTCTGCATGGAGCTAGAACACGCCATCTTCCCAAGCCTTCTTTTGAATGTGATGTTTGCCAACTTTCATTCTCTGGAACTGATATTGAAAGAACTTCAACCAATCCCACCTCTGCCATAGGAAGACATCAAAACTCTGAGGACCACTGAAGTCTTTTTGCTAGTGACCAATAGTTCTAAATCAGAATATGAAAGCTTTAACAGAAAAAAAATCCCAGTCCTTTCTTCTTACTCAGAGTCTGTGCCTCTCCCTAGTACCTTCCACAGAGCCCCCTTCACGTCCTTGTTCCTAAGTGTATAAATCAGAGGATTGAGCATGGGGGTGACTATAGTATAAAAAAGGGCAACAAACTTCCCCTCACTTTCAGAATAGGTGTGAGTGGGTTGAAGGTATGTGTAAATGGCTGAACCATAAAACAGAGAGACCACCAGAATGTGGGATCCACATGTCCCAAAAGCTTTTCTGCGCCCAGCGGTTGACTTGATCTTCAGTACTGCCCTGGTGATATGAGCATAGGAACATAGGATAAGTGTTGCAGGGAAGACCAAAACTATTGTTCGGGCCACAAACATCTTGGCCTCTGTTCTTTTTGTTTCCTCACAAGCCAACTTTAGGAATATGGGCATCTCACAGAAAAAGTGATTCAGTCGATGGCCACAGAGAGGCATGGCCATCATGAGGCCTGTCTGAATCAGAGAATTCACAAGGCCCCCTACCCAGGAGGAGATGGCCAGTGCCTGACATAGCTGAGGGTGCATAATGGTCGTGTAGTGCAGTGGACGGCACACAGCAACATAGCGGTCAAAGGCCATGACCCCCAATAGCACACACTCTGTAGATGCCAGGGCAAGAAAAATAAGGAGCTGGGCCACACACCTCCCGTAGCTGATGGTCCTGTCTAGGCCATGAAGATTTATGAGGAGCTGGGGCACGGTGCTGGTGGTGTAGCAGAGGTCCAGGAAGGAGAGATGGGAGAGGAAGTAGTACATGGGGGTTTGCAGTCGAAGGTCCAATCGAGAGAGAGCAATGATGGAAGAGTTGCCAAAGAGAGTGAGGGAGTAAAAAATTGAAATGACAACAAAAAAGACAAGTTCCAGGTGAGGCCAATCTGAGAATCCCACCAAAAGGAAGGCCCTGTCTGAACTGGAATTGAAGGTTCCCATTGCCTTTGAACAGTGCAAACCGTGAACAATGTAATGCTTCCAACAAGCAGTCTGGGTTTCAAAATTATACCCTAAATACTAAAAATTCATACATTGTGTTTTCCCTTTTTTTTTTTTTTTTTTTTTTTTTTTTTTTGGTTTTTCGAGACAAGGGTTTCTCTGTATAGTCCTGGCTGTCCAGGAATTCACTCTGTAGACCAGGCTGGCCTTGAACTCAGAAATCCGACTGCCTCTGCCTCCCAAGTGCTGGGATTAAAGGCGTGTGCCACCACTGCCCAGCCTGTGTTTTCCCTTTTGATATTTAGTTCCATGTACATGGTTATTTGTCTCTTCTCGTCTTTAGATAAAAGACATCCATGATGTCCTCTTTGCTTGAGTTCTAGTTCTGATGATTTGTGTCATAATTTTATTGAGACCACAATCAATCTTGTGGATTTAATGTTTCCATGTCTGGAAGGAGAGATGGTATATTGCTAGAATCACAACACCAAGATATGAATCCAAAGGCAGTAATGGGAATCTGCTTTTAAAATCTAATATGGGTTTGCAGATGCAGCTCATAGGTTAAGCACTTGTCCGGCACATGCAACTCCCTGAGTTTGAGCTCTGAAACAAATACTATAAGTCAATTAATATAATCTAATATATACTACCCATGGTTCATTTTGCTCATCATCTTGGTCTATGTGACAGGGTTTTTCAGTAAATGAAGACTCAAGAATAACCAGGCTGAGATCACAAATTCTCCCTCTGGTATCCATCTGCTTCCTCCTGCATAGCCAACATTGTTATTACACCTGTTCTGGGCTCCACACTCATACAACTGCCATCTACCACAAGGGCCTGAAATAGTTTAGATCCCCTTAGATAAAAAAAAAAAATTATTACCTATGTTCTGTGTCATGAATAAGCATTGACAAACATACTCTGTTTTTTTCCTCTGATTAATTCATTCCTGAAATTACCAGAAAGAGCTTTTTTCTGCCCTCAAGTCAATGTTCTCTCTAGAAATGTTTACATTCTGTGAAAAACCTCTTCTGTCATTGTCCTGTGAGATTTTGGGTGGTAGAGAACACAGTAAGTTTTTAAATATTGAAGGAACCACCATCATATTTTTTTAACTTGGAGAATCAGTTTTCTTAATTTTAAATTTCTTTTATTTTTGAGATTATAATACAATTATACCATTCTTCCCTTCCCTCTCTCAAACTCCTCCCATATACCTCTTCTTACTCTCATTCAAATTCATGGACTCTTTGTTCAAATTTATGATCTTTTTTCTCATTAATTGGTGTTCCATATATATATATTATATGTGTGTGTGTGTGTGTGTGTGTGTGTGTGTGTGTGTGTGTGTGTGTTTCTAAATGTAACTGGCTCAGGCTGTATAATGTTACTTGTGCTTGTGTTTTCAAAGCTGACCATTTGGTATTGGATAAACGATTGTTACATTATCCCAGTGAAGGCTATTTCTCCCACTGTCAGCATTCCTTAGTTACAGTTCTTTGTGTAGGGCTGAGGCCTTGTGGGTCTACAGTTTTCCTTGTTCATCTCATGGTGAAGAAGTCATGTTAAGGTTTTTAGAGTGTAACTTTTAATGCAGTCTCGTAGCAAACTCCCTGAGCCTCTGGGTCTTACATTCCTTCTGCTCTCTCTTCCACTACAATGTTCCTAGAGCCTTTGATGCAGTAGTTGTTCTGTAGATGTATCTTTTCCACCATGAGCTTTTTAAAAAATTCTGCTCCAAACATCTATGATTGCTCTTATACTTTAATTATTAGTAGTTATTTATCAAAGGACTGTATGCAGAAATTCTAATTGGAAACAAGCTGTTCTTGATATGTAGACATAAACATGCCAAATAAGTTGCAGTCTTAAAAAAACGGTATCTTACCTCATAGAGTATAAGAGATACCTAGTCGTTACTTCTGTTCATACCATTTAGTAGATGTTATATAACTTTTGTTGATGGAAACATTTGATTCTATCTTTAAATCTTGTGAAAATCCATTTTCATGAGGAACCCTGAGAATTAATGGGAACAAACTTTAATATGCCAGTGGGATATTTGATTTCTTATGGTAGAAATCAAAATTGGAATGGATTGGGTTGGAGAGATAGCTCAGAGTCTAAGAGTGTTGTACTGCTCTTGTGATGCTAGAATTTGGTTATTTGGCTCCAAACATCTTTGCCATGTGGGTCACAGCTAATTATAATTTCATATTCAAGGATATCCTACAACTTTGGCCTCCAGCAGCACTAGCAACCGTACACCCCCCCACACACACACACATACACATAACTGAAAATAAAATGCCATTAAAATCAAAATAGAGCATAAGCAAGTTTATCAAGTAAGATTAAATAAAGAATGAATGGAAAGCTCATTTGTGCTCAATATGAGCAAATTTGCCAAATTAGCATCACCTTAATAGAAGTTCCCCCATGCTCCACTGTGATTCCAGGAGAGCGTTTGTGTGTTATACTTGAAGCTTTTTGTAGGAAAGATAGAAAACTGTGAGTTATGAAGACAAAATGGTAGCCACACATCAGCTGATGAAGTTTATAATCAGATTCCTAAGTACAACCTGTGTCACTCACCATGTCACCTCTTCTGAAGACTTGCTTCTGTGAGTCTTGGATATAAAATAAAAGAAATTTCACAAGATCTTAAGATCTTGATTGACACTGAATGGTCTTATAAATTCAGAAATGACAAGAGTACATGGCACATACTTCGGACAGTTTGTTGTCTATCTTCCTTCTATTCTTTAAGATATTATATATATATACATATATGCATATATATGTATATATATACATTCATATAATTTATATGTAATATATATACATATAATTTATATGTATGTGGGACACAACCACATTAAGTGTAGTTTCCCAAGAAGCCCAGAGGAATGTGTTGGATCCCCCTGGTGCTGGACCAAGAGGAAATTTGAGTCCCTCAAACATGGGTGCTGGAAACTGTATTCAGGTCCTCCAGTAGAGCATTAAGTTCACTTAATCACTGAGCTACCTCTCCAGATCCTGCAATGCTCTTCTTTGAGGATCATGAAAGGGATACTTAACTTATTTAGCATTTTATACCATGTCAAATGCAATGCCTGGAAAAGAAAGGTCTTTCACCATATACCAATGAATGGATTAGTGAATGTTTTCCATGCCCAAGCAACAAGCTTAGTGGGCAGGAAATAGCTTACATTTGGTTTCTGAGCAACAGGAAGGTAGTATCTCATATGTGTTGTTTATCATTTACTAGCACAAAGGTTCCCAATATTCCTGCTTTATGCTTTTAATAATGCAGTTTCTTAAAAATGCTTGAAATGTTTGCAATGTTTCAAAAACAGTGTAATTAATAGTTATATTAAAAATGTTGGGGTCGGGGCTGGCGAGATGGCTCAGTGGATAAGAGCACCGACTGCTCTTCCAAAGGTCCTGAGTTCAAATCCCAGCAACCACATGGTGGCTCACAACCACCTGTAATGAGATCTGACTCCCTCTTCTGGTGTGTCTGAAGATAGCTGCAGTGTACTTGTTTACAATAATAAATAAATCTAAAAAAATGTTGGGGTCATTTTCAAAAAATGATTTCAATATAATGAAAGAAGGGGTCATGAAGTCCTGAACAGTAAGGAATCACCGTAGTAACCAAGAGAACAAGAAACAGAGAAACTTAAACTTAGCTTCAAACATAACTTATACAGATATAGAATCCAAGAGAACAAACTGAAAACTTGACATGCCTCTGTGGGGGAGTTTGTGTGCATGTGTGTACAACTCCCCTCACCTGTGTGTGTGTGTGTGTGTGTGTGTGTGTGTGTGTGTGTTTGGAGGCCAGATGTCAGTCATTCTCTACTTACTTTTTGAGACAAGGCCTCTCATCTTACTCACAGAGTCATCTTACTAGCCCCATTATTCTTTATTTTTAAAGGAGAAAAGAGTGACAACGCAGGAGTATAGTGTCCAAACCCATCCTAAGCCAATAGTGCTAATTTGAGTGATGGAATTTGCCAGCGGTTTATGAGACCAGATGCAAGTGATAACACAGATCTGTGACCACTGTAGATTTTAGGGAAAATCCAAAGGCTAATTCTTCCCAGAATCCTACATCATCCGATGGATGTGTTCCTGGATAGAATCTCAAAAGAAGGATTTTCTTCATGAAGCCTCATACTCATCTCCTTATCCACACTTGTTTGTATCTTTATTTTCCCATTTCAACCTCTATTTTCATCATTATAGTGGTTTCTGTATTCAACAACTTGATTTATCAAGTCAACAATTTTCTTACTTTCATTAATTTGTTACATCTTTGTTTCAGGCATCCAATTCAGATAAAAATTAACTCTATTTCATACTTATTATTAAAATAAGATTGATAAATTAGCCTAGATAATTGTTCTTTACAGTGTTAGGCTCTAGAATAATGATTGGCACACAACTGCAACATTAGGAACACACCTGATGCAGCTCTTCTAGCTACTTCTTACCTAAGCACAAGTCCAGTGGCAGCTTTTCTCTCATCTGGGCATAGGGATATGGAGTTATCCCTACTTCCTTGGAATCTGATCTTTTTAAAATCTACAATCTGTTGTATAAAAGGGTACCAATACCATGCGACCTTAAGGCCAAGTCTCTTTGAATGCCTCTTTCACCATATTCACTTTCTCCCACCTAATCAAGACAATGACACTTACATGCCACCTTGTGAATCATTCTTTGGGGAATGTGTAATAAAGGCTGCATGGTCATGTAAAGAATGTGCTGAGCTACAGAACCACAATACCCATGCTGGTTCTCCTAAAACTAGTGAGTCTCAGTGTTCACATGGCTTAAAATCCATCTCTCCTAGACTGCTCACATATCTGTCACTCAAGGGAAAAAAATCATGTTTATGATACCTTTCTAAACTCTCATAGAGGCTTTCTTTATCTACTCTTTAATTAACTTTGGTGATATGCTCTGCCTCATTATGTCTACATCTGGAAAATGTGAACACATCTTCCTGGAAGCCTTTTTCATTGTGTCAAGAACACTTGTGAAAGCTCATTTACATGTGAAATCAATGACTGGACTCTGGCTTATTGTACCTAATTTACATCTCTTATTCTAGTTCTGCTTTGACAAGACCACATTGACTAAGACATTGGGTAGCAGTAAGTCTTCCCATGGAAAACCAATGAATGGAGGTGAAATGTGGATCTACTTGTCAACTTCAGTTGGCAGTCCTTCACATATTGAGCACAGTGACAATAAAATTAGAAGATTTCCAAGCTTAATGTTCCTCAATACAGAGGACAATTTGCAAATCTTCACTTTCTTATGCCCCAAATCTTTTATCTCCATGAACCAATAAAATTATGATAAATGCAGACAACTTGGTCCTTATGATGCAGCTTTTCACCTAAGGTGCCTCTCTTTAGGAATTATCCTTTTGCAACTTCACATTTAAAGGATTAAAGAACAGTCCAACCAATAATTGGGCAAGCACACTGCTTGAGAGCAGATTTTTTTTAATTAAGTTTTCTAGATTAAAAAAAAAGACATCCTAAGACAACTGTGCTAACTTTTGCTCATGCCTAAAAATCTACCATGTGGCAAAGATGTCCAATTTTCTTTCATCTTTGCAAAAAGCCAGAACTCAGACAAACTGCTGAAGTTTACAAGACTGTGGTTCAGTCAGGAGTAAATTTGAAAATGAAGTTGTCTGAAATGGAGCTAACTGGAAGCTATCTTCTACCTTCATAACTGTCTTCTCACTCAGAGACCATAAGCTGATTTCTCAGTATAGGTAAAAACACATTTTTACATTAACCAAATAGTTGGCTATAATGGTTTGAAGCATTCTACCCAATCCCAATGTTTGTTTTTAAAACAATATAAAATCATATTTAAAAATTTTATCACTATTCTTTATTTTCCATCAAATACAAGACATTTTGACACCTGCATACTTAGTTTTCTATAATACAAATGTCAGTGATTACCTTGTGTCTCTGTGTGTGCACATGTGTGTCTACTCATGATCTCTGTAAATGATGAATTCACTGATGAGAAACCATGTTTACTTCATAGTATTACTTCATTTACCCACTGGTTTAGTGTATAATTATTAGAATAATATTTTAAAAATATTATTTTGTATCTAATCAGAAGTTCCAAAAATTATTCCTTAATCATCTTCAGAGTTACCAGTACATATTGTGTAATTTGAATTTAACTTACGTCTTCCTTTTGTGCCTGTAGCTGTAGCTTTCTCATTAATTTTTTGGGAAGCTGACTCACTATTAAACCTTATGATCAAAACATCCTTCTACCAATTCCCTATCACCACCTGTATGCTCATCTGCAGACAGTCACTCTTTGATCTGGACCATATTTCATTCATACTAGAAACCACACAGCAGCCCATTCTATACGATAGGTTTTCACAGCGATTTTCAAGACTCTTGAACACTCAGCATATCACAACTTCTACAGCAGTTATTCTCAACTTTCGTAATGCTGAGACTCTAATACAATTCCTCATGTGATGACTCCCAACAATAAAATTATTTTTGTTGCTATTTCATAACTATATTCTATTGTTCTGAATCATAATACAAATATCTGTGTTTTCCAATGACCTTAGGTGACCCCTGTGAAAGGGGCATTTGACTCCAGAGGGATCATGACCAACAGGTTGAGAACAAGTGCTTTAGCATCATACCAGGTGACAAAGGTTTGAATCTAGGTACAGTATTAGACATTCCAAGACTAAACTAATAAATTGTTTTAACTTGTATAATATACATAGCACTTTCATTTAGAGGATATTCCTTCCCTCTGTCTATTCTTACAAGTCTTTCGTGATGGATTGTCAACCGGCCACACCCCTATTCTTACCTCCTGGTTCTGCTATGTACAAGTTACTTTGCATATTAGAGCTTTGGATTTTTCAGATTTAGGTTTTAGAAAAGATTTTAAAATTATTTTAAATTGACATTTCTTCTTCACATTAAAAAATACTTATTCCTTTAGCTGTGTGCACTTAGAGATAAATGCATGCAAGTGGGAATATTTCGGCATGCTGTGTCTAGTGAAGTAGGTAGACAGGTGCTAGAGAAGGAAAAACTGACAGAAATAAATCATAACGTCAATGTCCTCAAGCCAGTCAACCATCAGAGTGGAGGCCAGCCTTGTGTAATTGGATATTTATATCCTGATTTTTATCTGTGAAGTTAGAGTAACTCACCTGATCAGTTTCCTAAGTCACTAGGAAAGGAAACCACCATGTTATCAGCCTGAAATCTATTGGCTTCAGTGGAGAAGAGAGACCCACTTGGGGCCATTTACATATAGGGATGTGCAAGGTGTATAAGTCCTTTTGTGGTCCTGAATTATTTCCTGAAGTAAAGGTCTTGTTCTGGAGATCATCATTTCATACAGCTCTGCACAAGAAAAGAAGTTTGCTGAAGCCCATGGCATCCTCTACTGCACTCCAAGCTCCCTTTGGTTGGTTAACTGAGAGTTGGAAGGATCTGGTGTATTACCAAATCACCCCCACGACACTATTTTTAGTGCATTACAAATGCCCTGGGGACATTGTCAAGGCTCCATGGTAGCAGCAAAGAAAGAATCATTTGCCAAGTGTGGCCTTGGAGACACATGGGCACCATTGTGGCAATTATACTGAACTAATGGGCTTTCTATAATCTACCTTGTAGTTCTTAATTCCCTCTGTTCCCCAAACATGGTTGTATTCAACATCCTCAACACACCTCCTCCTACTCATTTGACTGAGTTTCCTGATGCTTCCCTATTCCAACAACGGTCCTATCAGCTCTTGACCCATCATACTACATTCCAAGACTCACTTGGGAGCGAGCATAGGCTCCCCACTCACTTAAATCTCTGGAATCTTCAAATAATACTTGTGTATTCTACTTACATGAGTCATCAATCCAGCTAAATATTTATTTCTATGATAAAAAATTTAAAAAAATTTTTTCTACAAAAACCTTTTATGTTTTATATTTCTGCTACATTTGATATATGAATATTAATTTTACCCACAACAAAGCTAAAAGAGAAATTTTGTCAATGCATTCTAAAATTGCATGTTATATATTTAACAATATATTGTACATAATGTAGGAAGTACTTTTTAACTTTTTATTGGTTCTTTATGAATTTTACATCATGCCCACAATCCCACTCATCTTCCCCTCCTCTCTCATACCTGCCCTTCACTCTTGCAACCTTCCCACAGCAGAGGGAAAAAAATCATTGTGGAAGCTGTAGTGTGTCAGTGTCTCCCACATTATACCCTTTGTTCACACTCTTTGCTTGCAGATGTTCATTGCAATGACTCATTGGTCTGGTAGGAGGCCTCTGGCTTCTACTTCTCTATGTATAGTGGAACCTCACTGGAACTCTTCTCAGATACCCTGCTGTTGCCAGGTGTCATGGAGATCCTGTTGTTTTGGATCTGTAGGATCAGTCCCTTCATACACTCTAGAAGTTCATCAGTGGAGTAGATGTTGGGGTAGGCTAATTCAAATCCCTAGATCTTGGACTGAGAGATATTTGAGCTGGTCAAATAAAAACATTTAAAGATAAGGTAGTTTGACAACATGACCATTTAGTGATGTCATGTTCAATGAAAAATTAAAAACTACAATTCAATGGATTTTAGTCTGTTCACCAAGTTGAATATCTATTACTTCAGGCTATCTTTTGTGAAGTTATGAAAATGTTTTGAATTGGCAGATATACTATAGGTAAAAATATATGTTTCAAAAAGTTTGGTTTTGTTATGTACCAGGAAAATTTGTATCAAAACCACAGTGAGATACCATCTCACTCTAGCTTTAATGGTCATTACCAAAACAAGCAAAACATCAATTACTGATGAGGACACAGAAAAGAAGGAAATCTGACAATTGGTAGGAATGCAATATGGGTCGGACATTATATAGAATGGTGTGCATGTTCTTCTAAAGACTGGAGTCATAACCAATCTATCATGCAATCCAGGTGTCCCATTTCTGGGTGTATATCCCAAGGAACTGAATCAGCATTCCATAGAGATACATGCTTACTGTGTTTGTTGTGACACTATTCACACTAGTCATAATGTAGAATCACTCTGCATACCAATCAATGACTGCATGAATATGAAAACATCCCATATATGCATAATTTAATGTTACTCATCTATAAAGAAGAATGAAATTCTGTCATTTGAGAAAATTTGATGAATTGGAGGGTACTATATTAGGTTAAACTAGACAGAGAAAGACAAGCATCAGACATTTCCTCATATGTACATGTTAAAAACATTAGACTGAAAGGAAAATAGTGATTACGAGAGTTGGCTAAGAATAGAGAGGAGCATTGATAGAGGCAGGATTTTAAAAGTTCATTTATAGTTACATGTTAAACTATCATATTGAACCAAATTAACATGTAAAATTAATATTAGCCAAAACCAAAACTGAAAGAATAAGATTTATGGTGATTGATAAGAAGTAAACATGAATTAAAATAGACATATCTACTGGTGTAGATAGCTCAAAAGAACTGTTTCTAAACATCTTCCTTTGCTGTATTAACCTTTCCTTTCCACTATTTCTGGTGGGCAGTGGACTAGAAGGGAAGTGAAAGCATTTAAGAACTCTTATTAAAAGTAGGTTTTGAAAAATATCATTACTGGTATGTAAGAATGCATAGAAAAGAGATGAAATATTAACAAAATATTAAGAGGATATTATGAGATCTTAGATGATTTTTTTAAAAATATACTCTAAATTGCTTGAATGTAAAACAAACAAACAATAAATTGCTTGAATATATCTAATTACCTCCTCTTAAAAACCACTTTAAGTCTTTTTGTTTGTTTGTTTTGTATTTAGTAGAGTTTAAAATCTTGGCTCTTTCTGTGGTACAAGCCCAAAATAAGAACAATTTTTAGACATTGAATTTCATTGTAATAAGGCTGTACTTCAATGACCCTCAAATCACTGAAAATTTTTACCTCTATCGTAGCTAAGCTGAGAGTTGACAGTTCTGCTGCACCAAGGAATGAATTTTAGGCACGATTTTTAGATACAGACTTCCTGCTATGGTCAAAAAGCTATTTGACTTGAGTGTGTGACTTTATTCTCAGCCCACAGAGAACAAGTTACATTCATTTAAGAAATGGTGTGTGTATTAAGATGATATATCCATAAAGTCATTCACCAACTGTTTCAATGAACAATGGTTCTGCATGGAAGGTGGTACAGACATTAGGTGAGGATAAGAATCTGGTTCATTGGCTGTGATGATTTTGAAAAGCATTCATCTCAGAGAAAGAGTAACTTATAAAGTCCTCTTCTTCAAACTTGATACAAGAGCTAGAAATGTCAAGCAAAGCATTCAGTCTCACTCTTTGTTGTTCTCTTTCGTACAAGCCACCTCCCAAGTTAAAGACTTTACATATTTATGTTCATTTAAGAAAATACTAGTAGTGATGTATTATTTTAAAATATACAGTTAATATGTTTGGAGTTATTTGAAATTTATAGTGGAAAAGCATATGTATTTGCAGTATTGCTGTAGACAAGCATTGACATAACACTGTTAAATTGATTGTTTTATATCAAACAACTTTTATAATACTCATCTTTATTATAACATTTTATAAATTTTAAGGAATATGACAAAAAAAGATATTGTAGGTATTGAAGAGGAGGTCTCTGGGAGGAGTTGGGGTACAAAAGGGAAACAAGAATGTGATTTAATTCTATTTACTTAAAATATGTTTTTAAATATTAACAAATTCAGACAAATTGAAACCATGTAACTTTTCTCATCATAATGCAATAAAAGTTAAAAAAAAAACACTTTAAGGAGTGAGATTGTATTTCAGCATTAGTGAATCTAGCATAGTATTATAGAAATTCAATGCTCAGAACTATCAAAAAATATACCCTTATGTGCTTGCTAAAGAGATTGTTTGAAACTTTCTCAGTGTCATGCTAATTTGCATTTCATTGATTTTATGGAGATGAGAACACCCTTTTCCATAGTTTATTTTCCATTTCATTTTCTTCTTTAATCATCTACTCACATTTTCCCCCATCATAATAAAGTACTTGTACTTTTCTGGAAGACTTAGGGCATTGGTTGTGCACATGGAGTTAGGATTAATGACATGCTGCCACTGCAGGTGATGTGTGAAGTGAAAGTTTTGGTTTCTATGGAAACTCAGTTGTGTCATGTGATGTTTTCCTGAAAATTGTCTTATCAGAGCAAGTTTTTGCTGAAGCAGAGATGTGTGTGTGTATGTGTGTGTGTGGGGGGGATGTTTTGTTGATAACAGACATGTGCTGCTTTTCTGGAAGCAGCCTGGAAAAGGTACATGTAATGTTTTGCTAGAGCAGATGATTGAGAGAACACATGATGTTTGGAAAGGGTATAAATATAACCCAAGAGACAGTGGATGATGTTGTGCAGTGTTGGTATGCCTTACCATTCTTTGCTGGTCATAGTTGGGCTTTGCTGTTGATAACAATGACACAGTGACTATGACTTGTATGGCATTGGTTCATCTTGCCTTTCTTTGCTGGTCATCATTTGTTGTGACTTCATAGAAAGAAATGTCATCAAAGAAATTCTGGTGGTGTTATGGTAGCTTTATGCTGCTTCCATGGACTCAGGCCCATTGGTAGAACCTCTCAAACTGCCATTGCTGATTCATGCATGGTGTTTACCAGTGAATAGAGCTGCCACTGCTGTTTCATGTGAACTGAACTACTGATATCCTGATAAAGCAGATTGGATTAGCTCAAAAGAACTATCTCTAAACGTTTGTCTTTGCTGTATTAATCTTTCCTTTCTACTACAGTGGGCTAGAAGGGAAGTGAAAGCATTTAAGAACTCTTATTAAAAGTAAGTTTTGAAAAATATAAACCTACAATTGTGCACATCATAAGTCCTCATCTGCAGCTTGTTTTTAGTTTTTTCCTTGATTTATGAATGAGATAGACAGATGATAGCTAGATGATAGCTAGATAGCTAGATAGCTAGATAGCTAGCACTCACTCATGACTCCAATCCTAACCCATCCTTCAAGTTTTAAGACTTCACAATGACAACTACAACAACTAACTATATCCCTGTGAGAAAGAAGAAAGATGGTTCACAGATCTGTGGGTTCTGTTGCATGGGAAGAACAACGTTTTCTTCCTACATGGAAAGTTAACTATGGTTGACAACATTTGTTTCCTTCAAAATAGCAAGTAGATGGGATTTTGAATATTCACCATACAAAGAAATGATATGTACTTGAGGTTATAGATATTCTAGTTACCCAGCTCTAATTATTACAGATGTGTCTATTGCAATATTGTCATGGTCCTTATAAATATTAAAGGCCTTGAGGCTGCGCTGTGCCAAAAAACACTGTCTAGGAAGAATCTTGGTTGTTTCAAACCAAAAACATCAGAGAAAACAAAACTTCAGAAAGGAGCATTGAGATTGTCTTTTCCTGAAACAAACAACAAACAAACAAGCAAGCAAGCAAGTGAGATTCTTTGTGGAGGCTTGACATCACTTCCCTAACACAGAGAAAAAAAGACGTAACCACAAGATAGTAGGAGATAAGACTTTAATGTACCCAAATGAATAAATGATTTACAGTAATGATTATCTTACACAAGGCTTGAGCACCCTCGAGCTAGTATACCTCTTAGAGACATTCCTATACTATTTTAAAGATGCACTTACTTTATTACTCCTTTACACGTTATTTACTCTGTTTCAAAACATATTAAAGCAGTTTGCTCTAATGATTTTCTTAGGATTTTACTGTTTTATGTATGTAAAATTTTATTAAAATCTATGCGCTTTCTCTTGTTAGTCAACCTTTTTATTAATTTGTGCACTATACTCAGTCAAATAGCTACAAAATATTACAGACTCTACTTTTTATGGATTTTTATTTTATATTTTTAATTGAAAAATATAAACTACCTCCAAGATGAAGCTATATAAAATATTTTCCTATATAATCTTAAAGCTTTAAAATCTGCTTTTCATATTCTTTGAATCAATATGGTATCTGAGATGAAACTTAGAAGCTTAGTTAGAAAGACATAGACACTTTAACAGAAAACCATCTTCTAAACACATGGAAAGGGCCAGTGAGCGGACCGGAGCTCCACACAGTGTAAAGAGAGGACTGATTGTTGTAAACTGTTCTCTGACTTCCACATGCATGCTTCGGTGCACTTATTCACACATGTGCATTTGAACACATAAATAGATAGGTAGATAGATAGGTAGGTAGGTAGATAAGTAGATAGGTAGATAGGCAGAAAGATAGATAGATAGATAGATAGATAGATAGATAGATAGATAGATAGA